>PNEQ01092148.1:8187-30098 GCA_003012365.1 Medauroidea extradentata
TATATATATATATATATATATATATATATATATATATATATATATATATATATATATATATATATATATATATATATATCGGCATAACAGGAAAATCTTAAGTTCAAATTTATGACATAACAGCATAACGAGAAAAACTTAAGTTCTAAGTTCCCGTAAGTATAGATTTCAGGATGGAGTCACGTCTTTGCATAAGCGAATAGTCGAGTCTATTTGTATGTTCGAACACAGTAATCATTTGTAGTGTTTAAAAATGCACAAATAAAAACACATTTTCAATAATTATCGAAAACTTAAGACGATTGGTTCACAATTTTCTTATCAAGACATTCTCACAAAATCACAAAAAAAAAAAAAGAGATCAAACACGTAGTTAAAACTTAAGGAGAATAAATAAGTACAAATAAGATAAATATTTTAAACAATTAAAAATGAAAGTAATTTGATAGTAAAACAATTATTTTTCAATAAATTTAAATGTCCAATGACTATTTCTATTATGAAATTCAATTTCAAACTCTAGACTATTTCCGTAAGGATTTAAAACAACAAGTCCGTAAAATAAACCCATGTCAAATAATTTAAATTTTACATCTTCCCAAACTTAATGTCATATCGTTTTTATCAACTGCTATTGTGATATTGAAATAAACTTTTTATTCACAAACAAAACAATTAACAAAATGAAAATTATAATCAATATAGTGACTATCTAAAATTTCCAACAATTGTTCCATTTAATAAATTTAAAAAATAATACAATTTTATTAATTTTTATGCTAACTAATTTAAGTATAACACAGTCTAATAAATCGTTTATATACCCTTTTCGAAATTTGATGTATTAAATTTTACGAATATTTTTCTAAATCTGTCATTACACTTTCTATAGAAATAGTTTCAATCTTCATTTACTTAAAAATAAATAAACCAAATTATTACATTCATTAGAGAATGTGCTTAAGGTTTCATTTCTAATGTTACAGTTATTTCAGAAGAATCAAAGTCAATTAAATTTTTCTTCTCGTCTCTAATTTCTAACACAATATTTTTTTTTGCAGTTTATTTATTTGTTTGTATTGGAAAAATAATGGATAATTCGGTTCGCAATAATTTGTTTCACCGAAAGAAATAATAATACTAGCTTCTCTACTGTTGTATCCATCATGTTTTATAACCGTGTCATTTGATAAATTACAATGAAAATTTATTGTTTCAAATGGAACCGTTATAGGAATTGTACTAGCCCGATGAAGTTTATTATTTTTTTTTAGATTCTATTTTATGTAAAACCTTAAAGTTTAGCAACAGAGTCATTTATATATCAAATAACAGATCATAAATGCATTATATTTTTACTTTGTTTGTTACCTTATCCGATTTGATTCATATATCATTGTTTTCTTTCACGCCTGCTACCATTTTGTTAAATGAAGGAATAGATTTTATAGTTTATCTAAGATTTTCTACACTATATTGACAAACAGGGATTTCTATTACATTTTCTACACCATTTTGATCTATAAAATAAAACTTATTGCTTTCCTGTGTAATGTAAGGGGTTACATGTGTTGTGTAAATTTGAATTAAACCAACCGAATGTTCTTCTGTTTCTAAAGCATAATGAAGCCTTTCAATTACGATTTATTTCTTACCCGTTAACTTAATTACATTACTCATATATGTAGAAAATTGTATATCATAAATAAAATTAATACCAAACATACAGAGCTAGATTGGGATATAAAAATAAGAATACCTACCAATATTACTTAAATAACATCATTGAGGATAATTACCTGATAACATTCGTTGCTTGATTTCCGGTGCATCTAACAGTGGCAAAACTAAACTAATGATAGATCATTTTAAATATGCCCCAAGATGGTTAAGTTTCGGCACTTTATATCTATATCTTCAAGAATTTTAAATCAACCAAAATATATTGCTTTAAGAGAAGAAACTAACATAGCAATTAAAATCATAATTAATGAACCAGTAGCCAACTTTTTTTCTCTTAAATGAAGAACTGGTTTATGTTGATCATTGTTGTAACGATTCTGATGTGTTTTTATAATGTTACACTAGATAACCAAGACATGATAAGATACTATTTTACTCATAGTAGACGTAAAATAATTGATTGTTCTTATTTAGCTTAAACTTACTCAAAAGTACCGAAACAACTAATAAGAGATAATGCTAATTTTCTTTGTATATTTCGGAAGGATGACACAAATCTTAAACACCCTGGACTTATTACTTAGAAGATATGAACGGTAATTTAATTAAGGGTGCATTCCATTCTCATACGATCCAGCCTACAAAGTACCTGGATGTATTTATGGTACAGCAGATCTTAAAATGAAGAGGCAACAAGCTGGTTGTAAGTTGGATGGGTCATGAGTCTGAATTCAATAGCTGGATATCGAAGTCTTCTATTATAAAAGAGAAGTAAACTTTTTGTACTTCTGGAAGATTTCAAGAAATATGTATAAACATGTATGTATGACTTTGTAATTGTACAGTATGTTTCTGTAATTTTTTTTAACATGTGATTAATTTTCTTATTCAAGTACTGCTTGCATTCAAATGCATTTTCTCATTCAAGTACTGCCTGTATTCAAATGAATAAGTACAGTGAGACTGAACTGGTTGCCGCAGCGGGTATACAAATTTAGCTGTGTTAAGGTGCCAGAAAATATCTGGAGCTAACAGGAATGTGCTATTTCAGAATGGACGTATCTGACACTCCAGTTCTGTGACGGGACGCACAGGTAAACATCTCCCCACGTCCATTGTTGATGTTTCGTGCGGGAGGGCACTCTCCCACCCCCCTTTTTTTCAACTGGTCGCTAAGTGTGCAGTCGAGCCATGTCCCTCCTCTGCGATTACGAACATAGTAGGTACACGAAACTTACATAATTTTCAGTAAAATTGACTTGCAGTATTTACTTAGTAGGGACACGCTACTTATTCCAACAAACCTGCATAGATTGGTGGGCATGAAAATGACAGCATTAATTTAATAGAGACTTTGTGGAAGCAAATGGTTTACTGTTCCCCTACTTCAGTCTTTTGTTTTAGTAGATACTGTAAGAAAATAATATAACATGCATTAGCCTTACAAATGGTTTGTTATACCGATATTACAGCTTTATTACAGGAGGTATGCTAAGGAAAAATATAAGACACATTAGTCTTACAAATGGTTTGTTGCATTATTAAGGTGGTACTGTACAAAAAAATATATATAAATTTCAGTTAAAAAATACTTTGCATAGGGTATGACAGTTAAAGAAAAAATTAAGTTATCATGTCAAATAGTCCAAAAAGTTTATAACTGTATAACCTTTATTTAAAAACTGTGTGTCATAGGTGTGCCTATAAAATTACTATTATATTTTTAAAAAATGACAGTGTAAGGTATGACTATAAAGAAAAATAAGCAAATGTATCACACATACCCATGCTAAATAGCAAACGAAATTTTTTTAAGTTTAATTTAACCACATAACATTTATTTAAAAATCTACTTGTCATAGTTATGAACATAAAATTATTAATGGAAAATGTTATAAAATCACTTAGCGTAGGGTATGCCTATATAAGAAAGTAATAAAATTGACATATCTATACCAAGTAGTACACAAAATTTTTAATGTAATTTAAACTCGTAACTTTTATTTAAAACTACTGTCATAGGTATACCTATAAAAATATTAATGAGAAATTTTATTTCAAAAATATTAAGCATATATATGGCTCCTAAATGTTTTATAACACTTCATATACAACTTATAAAGTTCACTATTTCACACGTACAGTCGTAGATAAGTCCATCAGAGTGCACGTCTGGTAAGACCAACATCGGCAGTTCTGGTCCACACTCCCGTAGGATATTTTTTAGTGTACTAAGAACTTTAAAAAGTCATATGATCTAATACCCCATACACAGACGCTCGGATTCACCCTTGTCGACAGAGATACTAATGCACTTTACTAATCAACTACAGAAGTAAATACTCGAACAAACATGGCAAAACCATTCAGGAACAAAAATGGCTGCCCCTTCTTGATTATATCATCAATTGTTCCTCGGGTCCTAAGCCCCGAGCTCCTGTCCCAGCTAGCCCATTTTCCTACTACTCATACAGTACTTTGTAATCTGACTTGACTTTTATATATTTCGTTTACACTTTATTCATATTTTCAAAATGGTGGCTATTTTAACATTTTACGATCAAGCTGATATCTAAAGATCTGTGAATTGGAATTTCATCAAATTTGGTACATATAGACTACGTACAAATCTGACCTAACTTTTATGAATTACGCATATCCTGTACTTATAGTTTCACTATAGCGGCCACCATTTTTATATTTTTAGCATAGTATAACAGTTCTAACGAAATATTTTTCAGAATTTTACCAAAATTGGTGCAAGTATATTACATATAAAGCTAACTTTTTTTCTTTTTTAGTTTCGTTCATCATGTGTTCGTATTTTCGAAATAGTGGTCCATTTTTATACTTTTAGCATCGTATAACATACCTTATAAAATGTTTCCAAAATTTCACCAAACTTGGTACACATATACTCACACAAAGCTGACTTGACTTTCAGTAATTCGTTCATCCAGTGTTGATATTGTCAAAATTATTGTAATTTTTATATTTTTAGCCTATCATTACATACCTGTCTTTGAAATTTTTAAAAAATTTCACCAAATTTGGTACACATATACTACACATAAAGCTTACTCGAATGTTGTGTATTTCGTTTTCCTGTGACCGTATTTTTTTTTTAATGGTGGTCATTTTTATATTTTATAGTCTTCGTATAGCATATCTTATGACATATTTTTCAAAATATCATCATAATTAGTACACATATACTGCATACAAAAATGAGTTGAGTTTTGCATATCTCCTTCGTTCTATTGTAATATTTTGAAAACGGCGACAGCTTTAATATCTTTATGTTGAAAAGACCTCTCAGAAAGTTCTTTTCCCCAATTTTACTAAATTGGGTACTCGTATATTACTTAGAAAGCTGACTACTCTTTAGCATATTTCGTGCATCATACTTCTAAATCAATGTTATTATTTGATATTCCTAGATTACGAAAAGGATATTAACTTCCAGGTTTAAATTGCACCCACTTGGACAAAGTGGGCTTTTCAGATATGCTAGCAACTTCTTGTTAATAATGTTTTGGTGTTTTCAATAGTACTGAAATGTAATTTAAATAAAGAAATATGCTAGTACTGTTATACATAACATGATTTAATGTTATTTAAATTAATACCTTTTGTAGACGATAGTAAGTTATGTTATGTGAATATATACTCATATATACATGTATACACGTAATAATTTTACATTTATATAAATACTAACTCATACATATGTATAAATTGTGGCGTGTTCAATGATATTATAGGCACCAAAAGTTATAAGGGGAAAAATATATCAAGTTTCAACTCATTTATTTTGACAATAAATATGATTTTCAATATCTGAAGAACATAACAAACAACTTCCACATATCCAAAATTCAGTTTACAAACCAGGCATGAACCGACAAATGCGGTGTTAAAGCTTGAACGAATTTTACAAACGTCACTTGATGTAACATGAGCGAGACAAAACCAGATTTGCATGATATTCACACATTAATAGCACTCTATGGCAAATATAAATGCAAGCAGAACAACATCACGTTAAAAATGTCCAAAATAACTTTATGTAATAAAAATTGACGGCACCTTGAGTACTTTAAAGCCTCACAGCTTTCAAAATACAACATTTTACTAAACTGACTCTTGACACTTAATAAAATTCAACACGTTTTCGAAGTCATCAAGAATATAATAATTCCTTCACAATTACGCAATCAATAGCAAAATAAATTAAATACTAAGAAAGTCTTACAACAGTGAATGATGAAAGCAAGAGATATGCTATTAGTTTACAAGAGTTAATGCTACACGTGGAAAGTGCCATTCGAAACTGCAGGCATTAAATATGATAAGTCATTACAAATATGTCGACTCACGTAAGTGGGCTCCTTCAAAGTGTCCAAAGCAAGACAATACAAGCAACAGCTGGTGAAACTAAGGGACATTTATACAATAATAAACACGTGTCAGCACGGACACATCCAGTGTGCTGAAACGTCGGCACTACTCATGCTGCCACGGTTTCATAAAAATCAAAAACCTAAAATGTTACGTATAACAATATTTTATACCAGGCATAATGTAGATAGACGGCACCTGAACAAAATTTATAAAGAAGATAGGAAAGCTATAAATTACTATTCATGATGGTGGACGCCATCACACAATATACGGGTTTAAGGCCTCAGCCAACCAAAGTGCAGGAGCTGACTAATATACGCCTCGTCGTCGATCTGATCCGAACAGAGCAGATAGGGAAGTAGGATCACCTGGCCACACAAAACTGCTAACTGGGCCAGAGCTCGCCGCTGCGCATGCGTCAGGGGCAGGAGACGAAAAACAAAGGAATAGCTACACAAAACAAGAAGAACGAAATAGCCGCTCGTCGGCCCGCACTACGATGATAATGGTCACTTAACAAAGCGCCACTACTGACGTCATTAACCTAAGGCACTCTGGTGCAATATAGACATAGATAGACAAATATACAATCATGTTTTTATGATTACATTCTATTCTTGACCTGTCATTTTATACTTCCTTGAACAAAATCATTATATTTACCAAGTATCACGGACATACTTAAAAATTAAATATACCAAAACTTGTCTTACACAAGTAAATCATAATACGTAAAATAATGTATTACCTTAAAAGAACATCTAATACAAGCACTACATTAGCATCGCAATTTTTAACTTATTTTGTATACATGTTTGTTGTCAGTTGGTTTAATACTGGTTTTAAAATACCAACAATTATTCATGAACAATTATTTATAAAGTGTGGTTTTGCAGCCCGCTCACAAGCATTTAAAAACAAAATCAAAATTTTTTAAATAAGTTAATATCTCACATATTCGTCAACATGTTTACTACTCTTTGCTAAGAGACCTACAAATATCACGCTATTATCTGACTGCAGACTGGACTACAACTTACTATATGTTCATTTACTTCATCTGTTGGTCGACAATTTGTGTAACTCACTTCAATACATTTTCTAACGAATGATACAAGACCAATTGTACATCACTCACTAGCCACTGATGCAGACATACAAACGAACAAGACACGGAAATAATGTCAAGGAGTGTAATTGGGCGAGAATAAGCCAATGAATTGTCGACTGCTGCAAACATTATTGGGGAATTTGCTTGTGATTGGTGTTTGCTGAGTTCAAGACGACTGGGTTAGTAAAGTTATGTTAAAGTTTGATATCATTCAACAGAACAGTTTCCTAGCAACAGCGATTTTAATTTGACAGTTTATTTCACGCAAGAAGGTAAACACAAGTTGCGGCAATGTTCCCGGTCGATCTTGAGTGAAGAGAGATGTTTCTGCGCAGCTTGTGTTACTAGAACGATCGCTCGTGTTCCCCCTCCACTCTCCCTTCTTATGAGATCACGTGACTGTATCGGGGCAAGTGGTTAAACACACTTGACTCCTCTCCTATTGTCCTGTCTCCTGTCACGTCGTCCAACTGACAATTAGTGATACGTTATCACATATTCAGTTGTCAAGTGTATCTGTATAACATATAACGAGTCTACAATAAACATCTCAGGTCTTTCACGTCAGTTGACAACTGCTATTCAGTCAAGATCATCTACTACTGTAAGTATAATTTCGCAAATGTGGTTATTGCAAGAATATGGCACCATGTAAATTAAAAAATCTCGAATCATATCGTTCCAATACTGCATGCTCACAAACATACTGATAGGTCTTACCATGTTTGCTAGGTTTACCCTCTAGTGAGACTTTTTGTATGTTTTGGACATAAGCAAAAAACCTGAGAAAAAACAGATATTTTATTGTTACACTAGCTGTCAGTCCTAGGCTTTATGTCCGCGAGTAATACTCGTAGCAGATACCAATGTTCAATGTTATTATACCATATATATATATATATATATATATATATATATATATATATATATATTCACAGTACTCATACCTGCAGAAGTATCAGGAGACGTGATATGAACTTGCCTGCGACATAACTTAAAGTTAACACGCATGACTTATGCTGAATTCAATTCCAGTGCCTTCCGATCTGATCTACAGAATCGAACCACCTCGACATGAATGGTCGCAGTTATAAATAGTAAAACCTAAATAGTACCAGCCCAGGCACAAAGAGGTTGAATCCATTTTCTTATATTAATTTTTATACTAGCTGCCCGGCTACGGCTTTGCCCGCGTGAAATTATGTAATGTAAACAGTAACTCTGGATAAAATACGTGATGAAGGCATTTAACAGCTAGCGTACTCAATAACAGTGAACTATAAATTGTCTTAGCTCAGTGTAAAGAGCGTGCGCAGTATGCTCGTATGATGTCATAGTAATTCCCATCGCAAAGTCTTGCTCGGGATACGAACCCGTAACCCCACCCCTTCCACACCAAAAACGTTATACAATACCCGAGTGAATACTTAAAGGCAAGCCGTGATAGTTCTTTCGTATGTACAGGCTATTTTTTTTTATTTATGAATAGGCTGGCAAAAAGAAACAACTGTTGAATTATATATCCATGATCATTCTCATTTTTCGGGAGACTGTAACATTTTACTGCTTTTCACGTCCTAATTTTCGAATTTCATAAAATCCTGAATTTAATTTGTAGATATTTACATAAGTTTCATTCTTATCAAAAAATCATCTCGATATCTCAACTAGTATAAGCAGTACATATGATTATTTGAAAACATATTTTATTTTTCAACAACTTTCAAGGACGAATTTTCGAAAGATACTGAAATAACTTTTTTGATATTTACGTAAGATTTATTTTAAAGCAAAAACCATTTCAATATTTCCACTGGTTTAGGAGATGAGTGGGATTAATTAAAAACACTTAATATTTTTTTAAGAGCTTTCAAAGACAACTTTCGAAAACTTGTAAAAATATATTTTGTATATTTACTTAAGCATCGATTAAAGAAAAAATAACCTCACCATCTGATATGGTTTACTATATATCACGTCTTAATGAAAAACATATTGCCTTTTCACATCCTTAATTTTCAAATTTCGCAAAATCGAAAAATTTGCAAATATGCATTTCTTTGGGCAATATTATGAAGTTACAAAATTTATGATAGCTTTCCCGGTTAGTGAGATATCAGGGATTCTTTGAAAACATATTTCATCCCTTTTCACCTCCTTAATTATCGAATTTCGAAAAATCCATTCCTAGAGGATACATACGGACCAAGGGGAAGCTTCCCTCGAAATTTCATGGTTCTAGGTCCAGTGGTTTGGGCTGTGCGTTGATGAGTGAGTGAGTGTGTCAGGACACTTCGTTTTATATATTAAGATTAATTTAGAGGGTATATTAACTTCTAGCGGTTTTATGCAGATAAACTAAATGAGGTATGGCTTACATAAGTAAACAACACAACATGCAAGCCTGTGCTGGCATTAGAACCCAGGACCTCTCGCACTGTAGGCTAGCATGCGACTGAACAGGCTTCGCAGGCCGGCATATTTCTCAGGTATTGATAGGATAGTAAATAGTAACTCCGTTAAAGTTATTTCTCGGAGATAATACAGGTTTCTTAGCGAGTCTGCCTTAAACTCATTACAAACCAAGTTATCTCTGTCTTTATCAGTCCCTTTAAGGCCACTGAAGCATATACCAGGACATAAACTAAACTGACATTCATCAAAGGATAAATTGCCGCGATGTTAATCGAGTTTTTTTTAAGAACTGGGACATTTCGGAAAACGCTATTTATGTTTTTTTTTTTTTTTTTTTTAGTTCCTTGTTCGACGAATTTGATACAATCCAAAACTTATGTTAAACGTAAATACCTAAGTTTCTGTCTTACTTGCAGTCTGTCTTACATGCAATCTGTATTACATGCAATCTGTATTACATGCAATATGTCTTACATGCAATCTGTCTTACATGCAATCAGTCTTACATGCAATCTGTCTTACATGCAATCTGTCTTACATGCAATCTGTCTTACATGCAATCTGTCTGTCTTACATGCAATCTGTCTTACATGCAATCTGTCTTACATGCAATCTGTCTTACATGCAATCTGTCTTACATGAAATCTGTCTTACATGCAATCTGTCTTACATGCAATCTGTCTTACATGCAATCTGTCTTACATGCAATCTGTCTTACATGCAATCTGTCTTACATGCAATCTGTCTTACATGCAATCTGTCTTACATGTAGTCTGTCTTTCATTCAGTCTGTCTTACATGCAGTCTGTCTTACATGTAGTCTGTCTTTCATGCTGTCTTTACTAAATACAGTCTATCCTACATGCAGTCTGTCCGACATACATTTTATTTGGCCTACATACAGACTGTTCTACATATTGTCCGTCCTACATACAATCTGTCCTACATTTATTCTGCCATACACACATTCTGTTTGCCCAACATAGAGTCTGCTTGGCCAACATACTGACTGCCCTACATATTGTCTGTCCTACATACAGTCGGTCCTACATACAGTCTGTCCTACATACAGTATGTCCTACATACAGTCTGTCATACATACAGTCTGTCATACATACAGTCTGGCCTACATACAGTCTGTCCTACATACAGTCTGTCCTACATACAGTCTGTCCTACATACAGTCTGTCCTACATACAGTCTGTCCTACATACAGTCTGTCCTACATACAGTCTGTTCTACATAGAGTCTGTCCTCCATACAGTCTGTCCTCCATACAGTCTGCCCTACATACAGTCTGTCCTATATACAGCCTGATTATGTGCAATCTGTCCTACATTCAGTATGTTGTACATACAGTCTGCTTGGACTACATGCTGTCTGTCCTACATACTGACTGTCCTACATACATTCTATCTTACTTAATAGAAGTAGAGAAAAGAGGCATCCAGAACACAGGCTTCAGGCTGTGGGCACGTGGGCAAGGCCGCCATCTTGGATTACGTCACGGCGGCCATTTTGTTGTGCAAGACGGCCATTTTGTCACATATGTCATGTCATATATGTTACATGTCACATTATGTCATTACATGTCACATCATATTATGCCAAGTGTCATATGTTATGCCATATGTTATGTCTTATGTTATGTCATATACGTCAAGTCATTAGTCATGTCGTCCATCTTGTCGTGTCCTCAATCTTGTTCCCAGCAGTCACTTGTTTGAGGGAATTTTTCCCTGCAGGAGATAATTTTTTCTCTCGAAATTTCACTGAGTCATTGTCTGCCAGAGAGGTCATGATTGTTTCCATCATTGGCTACTAGGCGGCTTAAGTGTCGCTGTTTGTTTCTATCATTCACTGTTAGGTGGCGCTGCAGTCGACATCCACCATATTTGCTCCTGGATGTGTGCCGCCATGTTTGTTCCAATGTCTACATCGCTGTCAGCTAGAGTGCTCTAGTATCACTATTGATGTAAGGTCGAAGTTTCTTGTGTTTGTATATAAGAGAATAGACCTTATGATTTTATTTTAACAAGTTAAAAATTTTTAGTTTGCGGGTGTTGGTTTCGAACTTGCAACCTTTGTCTTACCAGACATGGGCCCTAGCCCACTATTTTTTTTAATAAAATGTTTGGTGCAGTGATGATGCGGAAGCTTCCACATCATCACTGCACCAAACATTCCCCCCTTTAATGTGACTTAATTTGAGTGACCCCAGTAAATTTCGTGAGACAATTTGTATAGTGACAATTTTTTAGACCAAATGAACAAACACAAATTAACACCCGGGAATCGAACCCAGAACCCCCCGCACCAAAGCCGGCCGCTCAGCCAACTGAGCCACGGGTGGTCGTCCTGAACTACGAGTACATTGACGACAGGAAAAGGTTAAATAGTGTATATATAAAAATAACTTTAGTACCAGATAAATGTTTGCATTTAATTTATTTTCATTTAAATTTCTAGCATACCTATGTCTCATTGATTTTATATATATATATATATATATATATATATATATATATATATATATATATATATATAAACTATTTTTATCCTACAAAACCCAAAGCGGGCAATTGAATAATTTTCATATGATTCAAAATAAATGAACACATGAAACCTCAAAGCGAGCAATTGAATCATTTTCATACTATTCAAATAAATATGTACATGAACTCGACATCTGAGCTACTACAAAAAGATACGAGCACCACCAAGATCTTAGTATGTTATACACAGAGCTATGTCACCACAATAATATTATTCATTCATAATTATTACAATTGTAATAATATTAAAACCTTTTTATTAATACTTTGCAGATAGTGTGCTATGTAAAATATTGATTGAGTGTACAAGGACTGTTTCATCTGATGCTCTTTAAGAAAAAAGTTATGACAGGCATATGAAAAAATGTCTCACAAACACAATGTTATGTTAAAAATTAATAATTTATTGAAAATTATTCAAATATATACAACACATATTTACAATTCTGGAGGTGTCTGTGGCAGGTCATCTTCTACATGGAAAAAGTTACTGATTTTATCAGAATGTCCAATATTCTCGTACACAGACGAGCGAAATGACACTTGATGTAGCAGAATAACTTTTAGAAATTTCAGCTTCGTTTTCACTTGCAGACTCGTCATTACACGTTGACTCTTCCATATTGACTGATAATTAAGAATTGCCTTCATTGGCATATATTTACTTTTTTCTCTTTTGTAATAACTCGCCAGAAAAAAAATTGCCGTTGGGAAATTAATTCTTGCGACAGTTTTTCTCGATACGCAGGACACAAATGAGAAGCAAAAGTTCATTCCTTTATACAAAGTATGTGTAATTCGTTTTATTTATATGTAATGCCTGATTGCTGAATCCAACTGTCATGGCTTGTATCGAACCCTAACCACCTCACCAACACTTTATTTTCTTTCTTCTTCAAAACCTTCTCGACTAAGTACGTGTTTGGATACTTGGTAACCAGAATTTCTTCACCTAGAAACCGCCTCGAATTGCATTGCCTTCCATGTCTTCTAGGTAGTAGGTCCTTGGTCCATAGTGACGAATCTTGACTACTTTAAATATTTCAGTGCTCCAGTTTGGTATGTAGCCTTGATATTCTTGATATTCTTACATAGTCTCCAACCTTTGCTTTAGGTTTGTGCAAGTGTGTGTCTAATTTTTATAAACAGTTTGTAGTAAAGAGTTGTCCTTGATATCAACAGGCTTCATGTTCGTGGTTCGATGTACTTTATTATTATATTTTGACACTAGCTTGGACAATATATCCATCCACTTGTAGCTTCCCTTGCTGAAAACTGATTCCACATTTCATTCTTCAAAGTACGATTAAATCTTTCCACGATACTGGCCTGTGACCACTGTGAGTAGAGTAGTTGTTAATTTTATGTCTTGACATCAGTGCTTGAAAGGATGGATTGTAGAATTCTTTGCCGAGGTCAGTATGCAGATTCTGGGGCGGACCTTTGTCAGTTAAAACAATGTTCATTGCATTTGATACATCTCTGCCACTCTTAGTTTTTACAGGCACAGCCCATGCATATTTACTGTAGCAGTCAATAACAGTCAGCATGTACTTGTAGCCTTTATTCTTGCGAGCATAAGGAATCATTTCAACCAAGTCTGCTTGATACAAGTCCTGTAAACCAAACATCTGCACTTTACTTCGAAGATAATTTCACCTTGCAGGCTTGTGCAGCTCCCTAGCAATGTTTTGTCGACTCATTCTATGTAGCCGTCTTCACGCAGTTCTTCTATTATGTTAGGTATTTCATTCGTATGTGAGTTATTGCGTGCTTTCTGAGAAGCAACTAGTAGACGTAGTTTGTCAACAATTTCATTACCATTATTCCAGTAAACGTATTCTGGTTGCCGTCCATCTTCTATTTTCTTATCTAGGTCGAGACCAGAACCTATGGCAGCTCCTACATCCGGGATCAGCTGGGAAATAATGTTAAACTGTTGGTGTATTTCATCCTAATATTCATTGCTGGTAGGATCATTATTCTTCAAATGAGCACTTACAAGTTTCAAAAGTTGTTTATACTGTTCCAGGGCACCGTGCGAATAATTACCAGGATTTTTTTAAACAGTAATTCGTAAAGTCCAGAAGCTGGCCTGGTTACGACAGACTCTACTTGCATGTCATTACTGGCAAGAATAAAATTTGCTTGTTTTCCAAAAAATACTTTTTATTTTGCTTGTATACTCCATATGTCCTATCTTTGAACCGTGAGTTTGTCAAGTTATCATGAAGTAGTGTACTTTGTGCCTTTTTCTGTTTCCACTCGGAGAGAGAGGTAAATCATCTTCATCAATTTCATAAAAATGTTTCTTGCATTTGACCATAGTTTGAGGTTTTTCTTCCTTCTTCACTGTCACAGGTGATGGTGGTTTCAGCTTCAAACTGTCCAGTCGCTCTGTTATAGGTTTAAAAGCTTCTTCATTAATCCTCTCACGTTCCGTTCTAGCATGTTGAGCAGTCAAGTACTTTGCATGAATACTTTTAATCACGGCATGTAAGTCACCGACAATGTCATATATTGTACTACCTACTTACAACGACATCACAGGGTATTTATATGCTGGTCTTCTTAGGTGCTGGCCTAGAGCTTGGTTTATTATATTTACCATCCAAAACTACAACTGAAGGCAGGTTAGATGCAGATTTTACCGTGTTTTCAATTTTTTTTTAATTGAAGCTTCAAGTTTAATTACGTGCTGCATTACCTCATCCAGGACTTTGTCTTCACCACCAGTTTCATTTATCAGCCCTTCTATTGCATTAAGCTACCTGTCCAGCAATGTCCCCATATCAACAGGGATAACACCGAGTTTAACATTCACGTCATTTATCATACAATGTCATAAATTGTTCTATCCAGCACATTTTATACTAAACTAATCAAGTCACCACGAAATGTGTAAATATTCACCTTGTTAACAGCAACTCTATCTTCTCTCGGACTTCCAAAATTTTTAAGTATTTTTCCTTCGGCACTACAGTTTCCATCATCCGTGGTATGAAAAAACTTTCCACTTTACGTTTCAGACCATTGTGGCCAAACTTTGAAATTATGTAGCTCATCTCTCACTGACAGAGGCTTATGAACTGATCGAATCCACACCGATACCTTCCTTAAAGTAAGGGAAAGTCTTTGGTTATTACAAGAAAACCATAAGGATAACTCCAACAAAATTTTCACACCTCGTTGAATTCATCAAAAGCATATCTGTATTAACATGATCAGGGTAAACATGTTTCAAGTTCAAGTCATCCATACGAAACAAAACCAACAGGTTGGCATTATCTCTCAATAATTATTTGGGTATACATGAATAAGTCTGGCAAAGGTAAAAGGAATCTACTAACATATGTCTTAACCATGTCCGGTCGTCAATGTGCTCATAGCTCTGTCCGACCACTTGGCTCAGTGGTTAGCGCTCCTGGCTGCTGAGGCAAGGGTCCCGGGTTCGATTCCCGGCCGGGGTGGTGACATTTACAACCGCCTCCTCGGGTTCAGGACTGGGTGTTTGTGATTGTCTGTGTGCCAGTAGACACCTTACCATTACAAACCGACAACTACACGATACAAAGCTACTGGGGAAAAGCATTGATTAACTTAAAGGGGGGGGGGGATGTTTGGTGCAGTGGCGAGGCGTTAGCCTTGCCATTGTACCAACATTTTATTTTAAAAAAATAGCTCAAACGGCTAGGGCACATGTCTGGTAATACAAAGGTTGCAAGTTCGAAACCAACAACCAGCGCATTAAAAATTTTTAACTTGCTAAAAAGTAAAACCATAAGGTCTATTCTCTCATATACAAACACAAGCAACTTCGACCTTACATCAATAGCGATACTAGAGCACTCTAGCAGACAGTTATGTAGACGTTGGAACAAACATGGCGACACACAATGATGGAAGCAGTCATGACCTCTCTAGCAAACAATGACTCATGGAAATTTCGAGGGAAATATTCCCTCCTGCAGGGAAAAATTCCCTCAAACAAGTGACTGCTGGGAACAATATGGAAGACACGATAAGATGGACGACATGACATATGACTTAACGTATGACATAGGACCTAACATATGACACAATATATATGACATAATATATGCCATAACATAGGACATAACATATGACTGCCGTGCCCAACAAAATGGCCGCCATGAAATACGAAATGGCCGCCGTGACGTAATCCAATATGGCAGCCATGCCCACAGCCTGAAGCCTGTTTTCTGGATGCCCCTTTTCCCTACTATTCATACAGTCCGTCCTAAATATATTCTGTCCTGCATACAGTCTGTCCTACATTTATTCTGCCGTACATATATTCTGTTTGCCCAAAATAGAGTCAGCTTGGCCAATATGCTGACGGCCCTACATATTGTCTGTCGTACATATATTGGGCTATGTCCTGCATACAGTCTGCCTACATACAGTCTGTCCTACATACAGTTTTTCCTACATACAGTCTGTCCTACATCTAGTCTGTCCTACACATCAACGAGTCAGTAGAGATGATAGCCATTCGAAAGATCACAGAGCTTTTAGAATTACTCTAGCTGACTGTGTAGCAACGTCGATCTCTCTACTGTTTTTGTTTTAGTTAACTTTCTTTAGGTTATAGTTTTGCAATTTAACTCACCAATATTCGTAATTCTCTCTTGACATTATATGGTACCTGTACCTGTTATGGCCCACTAGTCGCCATTGTGTGGTAATGCCGAGGTCGATGGGGGATCCATACACACTAGTCTCCAGTGTGAATATACACCGTCAATAAGTATTTGTCTTACATCAGCCGTGTGTTACATTAGTAATATTCTTAATGGCTTAGACACTCGTGATTTGTTAACCTTAAGCGGGCCACAATCGATAGGCCTACAGGTACCTTAAATGTCGGTTCTCAGCACATCAGTTTCCGTCACGAAAGCCTCCTCATCTTGGTAGCATTTCACCATTCCTAACTTTCAGGATCTATCAATTAGACACAAAATATCTAATCATAAAAGTTTCCACAATGCCTTTTAAGTTAAATAATTAACTAAGTGATCAATCAAAACCAATTCAATTTATTAAGATTATTTCTATCGTAGGATACGTCAGCCATTTTAACCAGCTTAAGAGAAGTGTATTTAAACAAGCATCCGCGTGCTACCAAATGCAGGCTAATGCTCTGAGAACCTAATCGAAGCTTACTAGTTTGAATATAGCCGCGTCTATTGTAATTTTAGCGGTCACCAATTTTTTTTATTTGAAACAGCATTAAGTCGTATGAAAGCATCTATAGGTTTTTTATTATTTTTTTTTGCAGGAAATGGTAGGTGATTTTGTATATTAATCACTCTGAAAAGGCGTTTTTAACCAATTTCACTGGTTCTAAATAATGCTGATAATAGGCATGCCGTATTTTTAATACATAGAAATATACCCTAATGTGATTTACTTTATTAAAACAATATAGTGGAAATATGTTTTGTAGTTGTGTAAAAACTACACGCTACACGTCGTTCATACACCAGGAGAGAATGTTTCATAAGTTTGTAGGGTATTTACTATTCGTGAGTTTCCTCAGCTCTTTTCAACTAACATTTAGGCTTGCTTTGTTAGTTCTCTCTCTCTCTCTCTCTCTCTCTCTCTCTCTCTCTCTCTCTCTCTCTCAGCACTATACAGAGTGTTCGTAAAACTCGGATTATTTATAACTTCCCAAGTGCCATCGTGGTAGCTGTTTAGCAAAAGTCTTTACACTCGCAACTGCAAATTTAAATAATTTTGTTTACATCTGTTAAGTGAATTATACCTAAGACATTTTTAAGTGTTTTTTTTTCGCTACATAGTCCTAAACGTTTTCTTAGGGTAACCATGATACTACCTTTTATTCTAACAATAAAATACAGTGTCAATGGTTAAAGCAATGTTAAATATGTCTCAAATAGGAGAACTGCGCGGTGCTATCAGCCCGTTATGCACCTCAGTCCTATTTTTGTAGAAACCCCGCCAAAAACTATTCTTTTTTTTAAATAAACCTTCGTGACTTTCTATTCTACCACTGATTCTTTGGCAGCTTAGCACAAAATATTATGACAATACATACAAATTAAAACTTAATTTTGAATTTGCCGCTGAGAGTGAATGCTGCCACGTGGCAGAAAACCCTCACAGATGAGTTTTTAATCTTAGGAAGATAGATACATATAATAAGAGGAGGGTATTATAGGCCAGGGTGTCACATCCTGTATGAAGACTTAATACTGGACTATATATAGTAGATATCTGCTTGTGCTGGAGGTTGTCATGATACGAGGTGGAATAAGATGGCAGGGAAACGGGAGATCCCGGAGAAAACACGTCCGCTAGTTACATCATATATATATACACAGGTGGTTCGGAATAAAGTGGGCACTCAGGAATGCCTTGATAAAGTTATATTTCCAACCTATTCGTATCTTTCCGCACGTAACGGTTAACGACGGGAAATAATCTAACCTCTCTGGCCACATCACTTGCCGTTTGAACGTGTAAGATAAATTGTTCAGTTGGAAGGAACCTATATATTTTTATTATAAAAGTTTATTAATTAAAGAGTATACAATTTTGTCGATGGGGTTGATTCTGTTTCAGTATTGTTGTATTTAAACGGGTAAACGCACGTAAATATTACATATTTTCGCTGCCAACATTGCAAACAGTAAGGGGACTACAGTTAACGCTAAATTATTAGAATTAACGGCTAGGTAAAATTATATATATAAGCCAAAATGAAGCAAAATAATTTGTTTGCTAGCAAACGGTACATTATTTTAATAAGTACTCTGGCGAAATTGTGTATCCTATGACTGTACAGCCCATTTTTTTCCAAGCATTTCGTTAAAAAAAATATTCGAGTTATTTGCAATTGTTTGAAATAAATGAAAAAACATGATGTTAGCACCTGACAGTAATATTCGTAAGTGATACTGCAACCTGGAGCACACGACAGCAATAAAATATTATGTGAACATCAGGTTAAAAGTAAATATTTAAAACTGTAAAACATTTCCCTGCTTGAATACCATGAATTTAACAATGCGCATAGATATAGTTCACATATTTGCTAATCAGTCTGGTTGTTGCATTAGTTTGGCTTCGGTGTGAGAGTCGCGTCAGGTGATCAGTTTTCGCCGTGACATGAGAAATATGAAAAAAGGACATCTGAAAACTTAGTAGTTCTACCTTATCTAAAAGGCACCACTAAACGACTGGTTCGTCTTTTCTAGAAACACTATATTCATAGCATCTCAAAGTCTATCAACAAGATAGAAGGTATTTCGGGATCGGCAATAGATAAACACCAGCCGAAGAACAGGTAGGTACATGCAAAGTTCTTTGTTCTTGTGGGAAAGTGAACGTAGGACAAACAAGCAGAAAAATCACAACTGGAATAAAAGAACATATTAGAAGCCTACATATACGAAAGTCGACAGCCAGCAATAGCAAAACATTCTACGGAAACGAAACACAGCATCGATTTAGAAAGGTTTTCCACAATAGCCAACATCAGCAAATACCACCTGATGACTGTGACAGAGGCAATAGAGGTTATAAAACACTCCAACAATGTCAATAGGGAAGATGGCTACCAGCTAAACCAAATATGGCCGCATTTGTTAGGGGATGACTCAAACTCTAACAACCAGACAGACTCACCAGGCTTAAACAGCCAACCAGGGGCGAGACAGCATAGAATTGGCCAAAGAACCCAGCCAACCAGAAAGCCGCTCACCAGGATCATGCCAGCATTGGCTAGCCACCTCAGTCAATCAGGAGCCAGCAAGCCTGTGATTGGCGGACAAGTCCAGCCAACCAGGAAACAGCCATCCAGACACCAGGATATATAAGAACTTCCAGTCTCCTGCAGCTAATGTAAGGAGCTCGGTGAAACACGAGCAGAGACTCTTCTACCTCAGAGCGTGGTCGACGGCCATGTGGCTGCCCCCTGCAACGTCGCTGCTGCGTAGTAATGACTAGCGATGTGTTGTGCCCTTGTTATGGCCTGGGCGACGTCAAGAACACACTATCAGCACTGTACGTGAAGCGGTCGTGGCATGTCAAAATGAAAGTGTATACACATATATGTTTCTACTACCGTTTTAATACCTTACTATTCTACAGAACACAAGTCACGACACGAATAGACAACAGATGGCGTCACGGAGCGAACCTCCCGCACATGTGCTCCCTTGAACGTCTGAGGCAGGACGCGCTCTAGTAGCGCAGCATTGCCTGCCAAAACTTACTCACAGAAACAGATAGAAACTTAAATTATATGCACACAATACACTCTCATTAAGAAAAATAAGTACAAAATAATTGACATCAGTAAATAGCTACAAATTAAAACAGATGCCGCAATAAGTGTTATGTTGGCACTACCGCAGTACGCACGCCTTATGATGCTTGAGCTCGTAGGGTTTCCCGGGAAATACATCAATTAAAACATGTGTGGCCATTAATTAATATATTCCATATCTGCCGCAGCCAATGCCAGCGTGAGTGGAAGGCTACAGGTTTGTATGACGTAGCCCTTGGAGTAGCCTCGCCGGGTCGCGATTGCAGGGCCTTCGCTCGGGAGGGCAGCAGAGCAAACTGTCTAGAACAGGATCGTGGACGCTGGTTCACGTCATAGTATTAAACTGCCTTTGATCCCACAGGTCCCACGTTCAGTACTCGTTACCGATTTTTTAAAATCCAGAAACAATTTCTAATAACAGACAAATATTCAGTTGTTCCAACAAAACACTGCATTTTTTAGAGCAATGTATGAAGAGCAACAAAATACTTGTGTTGAATATTTTATTGGAACTACACAAATAGTTTGGTTGCACTTAATGGATACTGTTTTACTAAACAAAACATTCCTCAGCAGAGAGAGACTGGTCACATGACAATAAGGTAACTTGTGGGACCGCCTTGGTACTTCTGCAACCACTTAATTATGACAGAAAAACCCAGCAGCAGTAACACTGGACTTCAAACCGTTCCCCTGGTCTTATCTTTAGTTTTCCAAACTAACTTTTAACCTAGGGAGTGTAAACAAGATAGATTATTTTCTTTTTCTTTAATCTTTTCTGTTACTTCATAGTTGAAAGATCAAAAATTACATTAAATAGAATTCATCACTTTTTTCTGTCTGAATAATTTTTTAAAAATACGTAACAAACAACAACCTTTAAATCTGCTTGCAGAAAAATATCAATATTGAACTGTTGAGTAAACATCGGATACGTCAAAACTATATGGTAACATTAATCACATTATTTAGAAAATTCAGGTACAATAAGTAAACATTACTAGAAAACTGATGTTACAAAATATAAAATGAAAACACACGACAGTTTACTTTGTCTCTAAAACAAATACAATTTTTTTTCTGAGTCTAATTAACATTTAATTTGTCAGATTCGACTATAACTTTGCCTACATTTGGCAACTCCCAAAAGACATAAATCTTAGGAATTCCATTTTTCTCTTAGAAGCTCACCAAGCCTTAGGAGAACATATCCTCCATTACATGAAATTGACGTGAACCACCGTCCACGTTCCTATTCTAGACTGTTTGCTTTGCTGCCCTCCCGAGCGAAGGTCCTGCACTCGCGACCCGACGAGGCTACTCCAAGGGTTACACCATGCAGACCTGTAGCGAGTAACCTTTCACTCACGCTGGCATTGGGTGCAGCAGATAGGGAATATATTAATTAGTGGCCGCACCTGCTTTA
>PNEQ01092149.1:0-22523 GCA_003012365.1 Medauroidea extradentata
TAGGCTGTTCTCTATAAACTGAGCACTCACTAAAACTATCGCTGCATTTTAACTTTCACGTCATATGAATGCAGTTACACGAAGTGTATAGGCTGTTCTCTATAAACTGAGCACTCACTAAAACTATCGCTGCATTTTAACTTTCACGTCATATGAATGCAGTTACACGAAGTGTATAGGCTGTTCTCTATAAACTGAACACTCACTAAAACATATGATAAATAAGAAAAATCTTTTTTGGGGCCGTATATGTTACGTTTTGAGCACAGTTTAATGTAATGTGTATTTTTAGACACTTGAAAGTTTTGATATATAAAAAAAACTAGCTAAGGTAGCAGCAAAACGGCTGAAAGAGAAAATTAAGCAGTGCTCAATTTATTGTGAACAGCCTATATACATGCAGTTGTTTCGAATGCCGACTTGTTTTATGATACGATATCTACTGCTGTTGTATTTACATGAAATTAACAACTGAATATGCACAGGTCTAGTAGTCCACGCATTTTGGCAGCAGGTAGATTTTCCTCATCACTAGATAGCGCCCGGATCGTCTCTATAGTTACTACTCAACGCTCGAACGCTGTAACGATTGCCGTCTCCCACAGAACAAGTACGATTACAGAATGCCAAATCCCTCAGTGGCAAATGAAGCAAAGTGCACGGCGCGATCTCTAGCGGACGGGCCCCGAAATACCTCAACCGGGAAATTTGAATTAAACAGAGTTTTTATCATATGACGAATAATATTGCAAAAGCCAATGCTAAACATAAAAACCGTTCTTGTATTAATTTCATGTTCTTTAATATTTTGGGAAAATTAAAAATAGTACAACATTTTTTGTGTTAGAAAATATTATGTTATGATGGTAACAGTAAAATTATCAAATAAAACAGTACATATACTAAATAAAGATCCAGACATTATTTGAAAATAGAACAGATAAAGAAAATTGGTGGAAAGGCAAGGCAAGACAAAAAGGACTTAGATGAAACATTCTTCTGTTGGCATAAGCTCTGCGCACCGCCAGACACCAGTCACCTTAAGGGAACTGGTGAATGCCATATATATTTTATTTTTCAAGTCATGGTGCAGTGCGCATTTAATTTATCAATAAATTTTAAGCTGCATAGTGTGTATTTTTAAGTTTGAAAAATTATAATTTTTTTTATTATGCTCCTCAGAACACATGTTTTACAACTACAAAAAAAAGTATTAAAATTAATGCGAATCTTTCATGTGGTACATAAGGAGCTGAGTACTAGTAATGTCTTGAGGAATATGGAAAAAAATTAAAAACGATTTTACCCCGGATATCGTAAAATAACTCTAAAATAATGTTGCCACAAAAATTAAAATTTCGTAACAAAACATTGTTTGGCTATAGACAACTTCTGCTAGGTTAAATAAGTAATACAACTACCTGAGCACATTAATTAAAGATTTTGTTATAATTCTCTCCCTCTCTGATTATGATAAGAGGTGGTGATTTATTGCCGGACAACTTGACTGTATGCTTGGTATCAACGTATGTTCAGCATGTCGGAAGCTTTGATTTGGCTACTGACTTTCGTATGTACATGAAACTGTTACCTATTTGACACAGTCAATTAGAATTATGCTAGTGAAATGTTTGTTGATTGTTCTGTAGGTATGACAACTTTGATCCAATAATGTTTACTGAAAGAAACTGCAGTGATTTCAAGGGTATGTTCGCATTATAAATGTTCATGATAAAATCACCTTCTCTAACAATGACATGCCATAAAGCATGTGTACTGAAAGTGTACGTTAACTACTAAAAATCCTCACAAATGCCTAATGAATGCAGTTCTAGCCACCAAATTTGTTGTCAGGACACGTAACTTCAAGTGCGTAACCAAATGTGGCCACTCTAACAAGTACCATGCGCAGTTTTAACAGTTTTTCTGTTTCCCACGTAGGCCTGTCGTTCAAGAGTGAAAAAAAAAAAAAAATAATTTTTATATCGTACGGATTGTGTTAGTTTTGTAGATGTTACTAGTGACAACATTACCATCTTATTAAAATCGATTAGCTTTCACTGTTATCCCATTACAACATGTCAAGTTTTACAATTGCAGTAACATGGGAACATACACCCAACTAAGACCAGCAAACTTACTGAAATTAAATAATATGCACCTAAATTATATGCCACCGACGATTTGTTACAAGTATTAAGGCACAACATATAATTGCTGTACAAAAACAACTGAAAATAAATTCACTCGTTTGTCCTGAACCACGTTTAAGTTAGGGGTCTCAAACCATTTGTACATAACAACCATATTTTCGTTGAAATTACTTAAAACATAGTATTATGGAGGTTTAACAATATAGTATTAGCCGCCTATATTTATATAAACATTACCTTATGACAAGGGACTGGAAAATTTCGCGAATTCAACGACCTGTAGACTAGAATCCATAATACATGCATACTCAAACCCTGACTATTAGTCAACTAACTGCTACTCAGAGGAACAGCAGGCAATGAACGAATAGTCGGGGCTTGAGTATACATAGTATAATGGATTCTAGCCTGCAGGTTATTGAATTCGCGAAAGTTTCCAGTCCCTACATGACTGTGAGAAGTCGAGAATATATTCATGACTAAAAATAATATATTAATAACTGTGTTATTAACATTGGTAAGATGTTATAGATTTATGAGTTTATAGCAAGGTGTTGTATTTTACTAGGTGACAATGAGTAAGTGGCAATGACACATTTTTCAATGTTTTTTTTTTTTTCTAAAAAAATACTATACAAAAGAAACGCGGCTTGTGATGCCGTACTTTAATGTGTGTATTTGTCTTGTATGTTACCATATGGTGGGCCCTACTTAGTGATAAGAGCACTGCACTGGAAAGCGACAGTCTTAGTCCGGGATTACGTAGAACTGAAACCTTCCGCCTCACCAGCAGGGCAGAAGCCGCAGCGACCTTGGCGGACTGAGGTAAGCAAGTCTCTTTGACTTCTGAAAGAGCAGATCCGCTTGTCGTTTCCGACGGTCGCCACGGTCTACTCGCACAAAGGGCGCGGTGTTCAGCGCGGAGAGGACACACATGTGCCCTGTGTTCTCTTTTACACCTGCTTCACGGTTCATTGCACACTTCAGTGGCAAACCTTTGGGAAGTAATCCATGGCCGTAACTGCCTTTATTTACGCCGAGGCTAACTTCTAGGTATTTATTTACCTCTCATGTTTTTGACGTACAAGCTTTTCCTATAATACTTCTTTTATTATAATACGTCAAATTCAATTTTAACTATTTTTGGAACATATCAGTAGTAATAACTACGCATTAAAAATTATAAAATTATCAACGGAAAAAAAATCCACGAGGTTCTGCATGAAAAGTTTTAAATTACAAGTGTCTAGGTTCGTGAATATTACAAAATTATTTCCAATTATTCACCTTTTTTTTTAAGCTTAGACGTGTACACGAGAAATTTAAAAGTTATCATGCAGTACAGCTTGACTTCTTTCCAAGGTGAACAGTTTTATTGATTTATATTAATTTTTACTGTATACTGGTTTGTTTATGAAACTAATAAAATTTTAATTTTGGCATGTCATGACTATAAAAATAATTAGAGGTTTATTAATAAAATACTGAAAATAACGCTGCTGAGAATATTTTGAGGGATCCGTCTGACTTCCATAGTTTGCAAGCCAATGAAGTTATTTTGGAGAGGTCTGACACAAAACACGTGATTCAAAAACGGCTCGATAGCTTGTGTTGATAACAACAAGAAAACAAGAAAAGCGTAAAAAACATTGTGTGACTAAATATGTTTCAGCTGCTTATTTCAACATCAACTGTGTTTTCATATAGTCTATATGTATACAAACTTTTTTCGCTCTTTAAAAGTGGCCAACACGGGCGTTCTAAGGAGTTTTGACTCATAAGATTTTAATACAGAGACTTCAAGGTGTTTTTAGCACACATCAGGCTTTTTAATTTTGCTATGGAACCTTGAAAATATATATACACAGGTTTAAGTCACGTTCAGACGAGTAATCAACAAGAAGATAGTACGCCAAATGAGTGAGAGATTTTGGTCAGCGCTTAACATCGAGGTATTAAACGCTGGTGAGGGTTGATATGAAGTGAGTAAGGAGCAGCGCGGGAATGTAAGGGGGGGGGGGCGGTAGATCCCCGAGAAAATCCGCCGACCAGCACAATTCCCACACGCGAAAATCCGGGGACCGATCCCGTTCCCCCGACCGCCTGACACCGATCTCTCAAAAAAAAACCGCATGCACAGTACAAAAATAGTTTGTTAAATTTCTTATTCGTGAAACGGAACTAATTAACCTAAACGTGGTACAGGGAATTTTATCATACCATTTTGTATCATTCACATACAAGGTTGGAATTTCTTCTATACGTGCTACTTTTTCGTACACTTTAATAGGATACGTGCCATAAATGTACGGAAAATTTATTCGCTATATGCACATCCCCAGCATTTTACGCACGTTTATACAGGTCCAAACAATTTCTTACAGTGTATTTCCCTCGCATTGTCTCATTAAATATGAAGCATTTAGAGATAACAAAACTAACATTTTCTTCCCGTCAGACCTGGAACTTAATTTGTTTATGCGCGCCGTTAGTGCAAATTCAATTTTTTTCACTTAAAATTATTAAGTAATTATTAAATCATTTCAAAATTTCACTTTACTGACATGTATAATAATCGTCAGGAATAAGTTAATTTTAACGTGTGGTGAAACAACACATCGTGGTTAAGCAGAATAAAACTAAGGACGTTGCCAGAGGTGGTAGGCAACATGCTTCAGTTAAAATGCAGCAACTGTGGTGTGAGTTTAAAGAGATTGGTGTGTGTGTGTGTGTGTATGTATGCATGTATGTGCGTATTACAACTCCGTATAAATTTACGGCAATGTTAAACTGAACTACTCTTTCTCACATAATATTAACTTCCGATACACAATGCATGCACGTAACTAGATGCTGTTATCACTGAACATAGCTAATCGTGAGACGTTCGCCCACTGTTCAAACAGCAATTACCACTGAACACACAGTGTGGATTAATATCTGCCCTTGCATGTTGCCATCCC
This sequence comes from Medauroidea extradentata, assembly GCA_003012365.1. Lineage (NCBI taxonomy): Eukaryota > Metazoa > Arthropoda > Insecta > Phasmatodea > Phasmatidae > Medauroidea > Medauroidea extradentata. The sequence continues at coordinate 5,117 of PNEQ01092149.1, forward strand.
CTTCCTTTTTTTTTTCTCTGGAAATAATCTCATTATACACAAGTGGTTCGTTAATTAAATTTTACACGTAACATAACGCGTGATTTTTGGAATTAATACTATACCAACAGTGCAACGAAAAACTACATAATCATAGCAGATTCCACACTTCCACTGTACCTAATGTATATTTTACATAAACATAGAAAATACAAAAAAAATTGTGAACATTTGCAACAGTTTAAAAACATTTACTCTCACCACGGTGTGTTACATCATCCTGTATTGTCGTCCGCCACAGCAATATTCGACGTCTTGTCAACAAACATATTCAATACAATTGTGCGGCGGTAGACTAGACCTATTAACATTTCTAAGTGATTTGTCATTGAAGTCTGTCAACTCGAGCTCACAATCAATTTGGCCTCTAGCGTCCACGGAAAAACATTATTTCTTTGTTTGGCTCCGGTTGCCCTGCAAGCTAAGATGTTCCGCTTTTCTGTTCTGGTTAGTGTTTCTTCACGAGTGATGACTTTCATCTCTACTTTAACTGTCTCTAGCTCCTTTTTAGAACATGAAGGTGCTACAGTTCACAGATGGGCTCGAAGTGTCTTGGCAATTTAAAAAATAATACAGATGCCAGAAACTGCGATCGTATAATTTTTAAGAATAGAATACGTTTACCATCGCAGAAAACATGTATGGTAAAGCAGCATCTTAAAATATACACATATATGAACATCTGGCGGGAATATACTCCGCTCAAAGGCATATAATTACAGTTATCACGTCTGTAATAACAGGCACGACTCACAGATTTGACGCAGAGACGTAGCCAAGGACATCCTAGATTCTAGTCGTACTTTACACCACAAAATACTTGACACACGAGTCCTATACAGCCCTTTGTTGATACTACGCGCTGTCTGGAGTAAATTATAGATGTTGTTGCTATTTATTATTGCACACGAACTTCGTTAAGTAATGTGGGCTGTACGTCTTGTCGACAACGAGTTTTTTTTTAGAGACGGTCTCTACACAATGACAGGAACTGGGAGAAGAATCGGCCATGGCATTTCTTAAGTTACTATCCGAGCATTTGTCTGTAGCGATTTCAGGAAATCATCATGGAAAATCGAAATCAGTATGACTGCAGCCAGGAATCGAAACCGGGTCCTCCCAAATACAAATCCAACGTTGCACGGTCGTGACCTTGATAGGAAATGTCAACAACATGAAACAATAATTTCGGGATTCCATTATAATCTAATACACATTTGTTTTAATTTAGCAAGTAGCAAATAATATTAGGCCTAATGTAGCCTTAGCCACTAACGAATAACGTTCATTTCACAAAATGTTTCGTAATCTTAAGAACTATGTTTAAAATTCCATTGGTTTGTTTTATTGTTACCGTAAATCATCACCTTTTCACTTAATAACCGCGAGATATCTTAAAAAACACTCACTCTCGCGTATTAGCATGAGTTGTGGTACGTCTGCATATCATGAGTACTAATGAACTATCAAAAACACGGTAAATGGATGATAATTAAACCAGACGCGAATGAAGACTAATTGTTGTGTCCGACGCTAATCATTTATGTCCGGTGCGCGAGGCAGACAATGAATAAAACTTACCACTGTACTCATTTAGTGGTCAATTCGTAGGGCCACGATTTTATCACGAAAATATTTTGCCCCGCTATGTTTCAGTGTCTCACAGAAACCTTTTCGCCACAAAATCGTGGCTCTGTTACTTCGTAACTTTTTTTTTTTCGATAGATTGGTGTGTAATCTACTTACCCTATAACTGATTTGAAAATATATGGCCTACTTTTTTCGAGACCACCGTGTCGTTTCCACAACTAAACATACTATAGTAAACTGGGTAAATATGCAATAGTCCTCAATAAACTACAAGTTACGTCCCAAATGATAGTAGCAGGCCAAGACCTCTTACGCTAGTCTAAAGATATGCTACGCGTCTTCGCCCATCTGAGTAAGTGTAGCACTTGGACTCGAAATTAAATAAAACGTTAGAATATTTTAGGTCGAAGAGAACAAATTATGCCGCTATTCTTAGTGCCGTGTACAAGATGACAAAAAATTTCTTCTTCGTGGGGAAAAAAAGCCTTTGGGAAGGGATGTTGAGAAACGTAGAAATTTTCAACAGAAATGGAATCAAATATTCCGCGAATTATGATGAAGAAAGCTTACATTGTCGTATAATTGAGCGCTCCGTTACAATGGTTACCAATCAGGCGGCGGGAAGATACAAAAACCGTACGTGGTACATAATTCAGCGCTACAGGCATCAGTTAAAAATAATAGGTGCCTCGAAAAGCCAATTAAAAAAAATATAGCAACCTTAGACAAGAGGTTTTATTTACCAACTTTCTGATCAAAAATTTTTCTCAGGTTAACTTACGCATATTTCTGAAGAACAATCGCTGAAGTCGGAATTCCGTACATTAAATTGCAGCGCAAGAGATCATGCTTAACAAATGCATCATTATTGGTAAATGTTTGTTCATAAAGTTGGCCAATACTATTATCTAAGATTGTAGTTTTGTAGTTTTTATATATTAACTTTAAAAAAGTGCAAATTTAATGTGTTTTAGCATGTATTTTATCCAACACACAATCTTATTGTTAACAAAATCTTGGAAAGATAGGTTCACGAAATTAAAACAATTAGGCATAACAACAAAAAAAAATGTAAATATAAAATCATATAAATTACTGTACATATGTTACAACACGTTAAATGAAGCATGACATAAATATTATATTCTGACTGATAATTGATATACTGAATCATGTAACGTAGAACAAATGTTTATATTTAGTGTGGTTGAACTTCGACATGATACAGTCGTGAGAGCCGCGGTTGGCGCAGCGGCTAGGCCGCTCGCCTCCCAAAAATGCGATCCGGGCTTCATTCTTGGCGGGGTCGACGCGGAATTTCGCATGTGGATATCGTGCCGAACGATGCCATTTGTGGGCAGGTTTTCTTTGGAATCTCGCGCTTTTTCCGCCCTTTGGTATTGGCGCCGCTCCACCCACCTCACATCACTCATCAGTAGGGACTGGAAAATGTCGTGAATTCAATTACCTGTGGGCTAGAGTCTATTGCACTATGCATATTCAAGCCCCGCCTATTCGTTCATTGTCTGTTGTTCCACCGAGCAGCAGCTAGTGGACAAATAGTCGGGGCTTGAGTATGCATAGAATAGTTGATTCTAGCCTACAGGTCATTGAATTCGCGAAATTTTCCAGTCCCTACTCATCAGTAGCGTTGAAAACCTCGTTGACCAAATCTCTTCACTAACTCATGTTACGATCGTCACCACGTAACATTTTACCATCATTGTCCTTAGAGTGCGTGAGTCCGCCAATACTTGCTACGCAAATCTCCGTTCCGTGTGATTTCGTTTGGCTAGTCAAAATTATTTAATCAAAATTAACTGAACTTGGGTTACGAACCCAAGGTTTCCAGCAAAGGAATTTAACAAAAAAAAAGAGAGAGACAGAAGGCGCGATTCTTTTTCAAGTGTTCCGTGTACCATTTCCCCATTTACGTCAAGTAGTCAGCCAGCAAAGATAACTACCTACGGAAACTAGCATTAGAGTGGGTATCGAAGTAACATAAATTTCTTAAGAAGCGGTGCCAGTCGCTAATTTTAATACGCGACTGATAAAATCATACGTGAAACATATCACGTCCCAATCCACAGAATACGTTGATAATATAATGATTTTAAACAAGGAGATGGTAGTTTAGTCTTTTTTTTTTACCATTTAGTTTCACATCTCTTTCCAATGAACATTTCTTTGATACCCAGAAAAGTGACATACGAAGTTCCATGTAAAACGTTACACATATTCTATGACATGGTTTACAATCATTTCTCACTAGGTGGATGATTTCCAGTCTTCACCATGCTAAAAAGAAATAGATGTGTCCGTTATTGTAATATAAGATACTTGGTAAAAAATATAACCCCAAAATTCGATATCATTAAGGAGATTCGAAAAACTTTTTGAGAACGAAAAAAAAAAATGACAAGTGCAACTTGTTCGTGATTCCATTTGGCATAACTACTACTATGTTAATATTAGCTAGCATTAAACGATGTTATGACACTTTGCCAACCGATAGCAATATGTAATTAAATATCGTGGACGTCCTAGAGCTCGAGAGAGAAAATGGAATGTAAACAGCTTGTTGCTTTCACAAACTCTCTGCAGGATTGTAATGGTTGGAATGTAGGCCAATTCACTGACTTCGCGGTGTGGAAGTCGCAAGACCAAGGGGCACATGCTCGAAATTTGTTCGGCTTTTCAGTCAGTTAGGTCCAAAAAATATTTCTTCAAGTCCTGATACACATTAGTCGGCTTAACAATGCATGTGACTGAAAACACAAGCATTAGGACCCCGCAAAAATTTATATCGTCCGTGGTCATCAACAGGCTAACCATCCAGCGCGTAAAGTAATTTATATTCTTTCAAAGCCTTTCTACTTAATTTAGGAACTTTGTTTTGTTTACGTTTGGGCATGCACTGCACCAGTTACCCACCTCAAAATCTAGTGTAATCTGTGCTGCACAAAGCTCCCAAGTGCTACTTGCACCAGGCTAGAAAAACACTGTTCAAAAGTGCTGTGGTGTCACGTCCTGATAAGAGAAACGCGGTGCTGCACACCTTTGTGCAGATATGTGACTTTGTGCAGCTTATGCAGGTAAGAGAAACGAAACTATTGTTACTACTTCACTTTCCTTGTGAATACTCCCCTCCCCCTCCAACGCTCCGACCATACAGATTTCGGTTTTCCAGAGTTTCCCGAATGGGTGAATGCTGGGGTGGTTGCTTAAAGAATGCCAAGGCCGATTCAATTTCCCGTTGCTCGTCATTGTGTCACGTTGTATTGTGTGTCAGTGTCGTTGATGACCTTGCTGTCGGCGACACGATAAGCCCACTGCCTTCACTGTCTTTATTATTTCACTAATGATGGCAAAATAGAAATAATCGTGTATCTGCCATCATTAGCGCAGAAATAACGAAGGCAGTGAATATGTAACAACGTAAGAATATGCTCGAGATTTTGTCGTGCCAAAAATATTGCTACATTGGTTAAAAAAATAATTTGCAGCTAAATTACGTTATTTAGTTTCCAAACCTGTACAAATAAAAAATACGAATTTTAGAGGATATTTGGGAAGTTTTATAGCTACAACATACTCTACATAAGTGACTGTGTCATATAAAATATTTCAAACCTGACTCTCATTTTGGACTAAACATTTGAATTTAATATGTACACTTATACAAAAAAGCGTTACTGCCAAATTGTCTCCTAGACGTAATAACTACAAACAGTTTTGTGATGTAATCTTTGGTAAATTTGCAAAATTGCCGAGAGGAATATTTAAGCAGTGCTCACTTTATTGTGAGTAGCATATAGCCAAGTTTAGCTAAAGACGTAACTTCTATCTTTCAAGTGTTATTCCGAAGCGGACATCGTTCAGGTACCCTTAGGGGTTTTGAATAAAACTTAATCTGCCATATATACGTCGTTTGGCAACCTTGGCAGTGCGAATGCGGCAGATAGGGTGAGGTTTCCATTCCTCTTTGCCGCACTTTCAACAGAACTGGTTATGTTTATGTTGAATTCCAGTTTGCAGAGAGAGATTTCTCTTCCGTTGTTCATTTTTTCCCACTAAAATTACATGATACAGTCTTAAAGTAGGTTATATTTCTGTGGTAATGTATTCTTTCTAATAATTCGTTTAATATAACGTATATTTCACCATTCCGTCACAGTTGATCAAATAACATTCGCTAATCTGCACAATCATAATTTAGCCAATTTATTTTTGGCAAACAAAACATTGCACAGTCCAGCACAACTCTACACTACACGACACTATACAAAGTATGGATAGAGAAACAAAACTTTAATTATAATGTATTGTGAGGTATTGTTGCTGTCTTGGTAGTTCGCCTTGAAATGATCCCCTTCCCATCCTTTCCCTTGCATCCTCTTACCCCAGCAGCAAGCAGGGATTTTTAGAGGAGCTCGAGCCAATCTGTTGGCAGCACTGGCAGGGGCTCCATATATTTATTTTTTACGGTTATGCAACCGGTACAACAACCACGTTTTTGGTCAGCGATCCGCACACAACAAGCGAGCTACCACTCCACGTCGAGCGAGCTTCCGGGGCTAGCTCGATGCCGTCCAGGGAACTAGCAGGTAGAAAAAAAGCCTGTAGAGGGGAGAGCCCCCGCGCATCAAAATTTTACGAAGATCTCCTGATGGAGAGCTACCGCAGTGGAACGTGGAGTAAAATTCACCCTCTGTTCAAGGACCGCGAAAAGTCGAGAACAACAGTAGGTATTACACATTTTTACTATTCATATTTTCATCAGCAGCAGATATAAGCACAACCGAATATTGTTATCTTTATGAAAAGCGTACTCCCACCTAATGACTGCTTAACACAGATTTCACTTCAGTTTAAAACCCGACCTTAAATGTACGGTACCTACTTTACCAAATAAATTTGCGTGGATTTTTTTCTAGAGTGGGTTGAACTAAAGTGCAGTTAAAGTTAACATTACTTGAAAGATATGACGGAAAAATCAACAAGTAATGATAAGTGGGCTTTACGCCTCGTCGACAGTGAAGTCATTAGAGGCTGGTACAATGACAGGAGATGGGAAAAGGAGTCGGCCTTGGTCTTTGTTGAGGAACCACTTCAGCGTTCACCTGAAGCGATTTCAGGAAACCATGGAAAACTGAAATCAGGATGGCCGGAGCCGCAGATTGAACCCGAATCCTCACGAATACAAGTCAAAAGTGTTATCGTGGCGCCATCTCGCTCGGTTACAAGTACAGTTATGTTATTCTCTTGTGTCAAAGGGGAAAAAATCACAGAATGAAACAACGACAACGGTGACTCAAAACTCCGATCATCGGATGGTGAAACGGGTAGCCTCATACAAGACCACCACGTATTTTTTTTTTTAATTCAGGTAACAAAAAAAATTAGCATACCGAAAGCGTACGTGTTTTAATGTTATATTTTATTTTGTTACAAGCATTTAAGTTATTCAGTTTATTACAATCCGTCCGCGGTAAAGACACAGCGCTCTTACGACATCAACAATTTATAAATATATTACTATGCGACCTCGCGTTAACTACTGAGATATATTTAAAGTAGACCTAATACACTGTGCATAATAGTTACAAAACAGTTGTTCGTAGTAACAAATAGCAAACAGACGTAAATTGACTGCAAGTAAAAATTAAACAGTGCTATGACAAGTGCTAACATTGACGTGACAGTTTACGGCTAACGGGCACATATTTTAAAAGTGAAACAAGTGTTAAATTTTACTATTCTTCTAATTTATTAAGAAGATAACGCTTTTAAAAAAATTATAAGGAAAAATTCTGAAATATGTCTTTTGCGTGTGGAATGTTTTCAGTTTATTTTGTTACTTAATATCTTTAAAAAAATTATTTTAAAATGTCTATTCGCAAAAATGTTGACCAAACAACATTTTTTCTGGAAAATCATTTCATGTCGGAATATTTCTTGAGACATTTAACGTAGAACTCTTATTGTTTAAAATCATTATATACACTTAATATTGAAGTACTGAGAAGCACAGCCGCCTACCTGCGCATAGAGGTTCAGATGTGACAGAGCTGTAAGGGCGACCTTGAAGTGGGTATCAGATGCAAGATTCCCGCCGATCTATTTTTACTACGAGATTTGAAGCGGTGTCCATCTAATTTTATTGATGGATAGTCTGTAGCACAGTTCTGTACACATTTCAATCTGAGTTTCACAAACATCCGGTTAGTGCACATTGAAATACCGCAGCTTGAAAAGGCCATTGCTAGCTGTGATGGAGGGCTTAGAAACAGTGTATTTAACAAGCTTGCTGCCTTAAGGTGGTCGCCTACCCCACGCTTCAAACGCATTGCAGCGTGTTCGTAAACAGGATTTTTCTGCGAAAATATTGTGCCAACGTACGAAAAGAAAACAAACTTCAGACAAGGTCGGAACATCATTGTTAAGACACCACGCTCATTAAAAAACACTGTTTCTAAGCCCTCCAACATGGCCAAAAAACTTCCGTACTTCAAAATGTACTAACCGGATGTATGTGAAACTCATATTGCGACCTGCACTCAACTCAGTTGCAGACTTTCCAATAATAAAATGATATGGTCACCGCTTAATGTCCCGTAGTAAAAACCGTTCGACGGGAACCTTGCACGCTAATTCAGCGCTTGGCGCGTTGGGGCGACTAGGCATTTGATGCGCGCTTCAAGGTCGATCTTACTGCTCCGTCGCTTTTGAGCCTCTCTCACGAAGGTAGGCGGCGACCTTAACAATGACACTCTGTCCTTGCACAAATTGTGTATTCTTTTCATACACTAACACAATGGATCCGTTGTTTACGTATTTACGAAAACACTGAAACTCATTTGAAGAGCACGGTGGGCGACACCCACAAACATTGATTTCTTTTTGAAAACCAGTAGCCATAACCTAGAACGTGCGAGCCCCAGAGACATGCAAAATTCGCGTTATCATTTGGTAGCTGACTAAACTTCACTTTTATATATATACAACAGAGCATAATCTGCAATTCAATTGGCCACGAACTTTAATGTGTTGTAATTTACGTGCGTTAAGTCTTTACAGAGATTGGCCTCTCTAGCTTGTAAGCATTCTCCGGAGCAAGTTACGACAATATCGGCCAGAGGAAGACGTCGAACGAGCCTATAGTCACTTGGAGTCTAGTCAGCTGCCAGAAAAAACGCGAATTTCGCATGTCTCTACGGCCATCAGAGACAGCAATTTAATTATTTATTATTTTTAAAATAATGTTTTTGCGAGCTTGCTATTTAGCATTCAACCATAGTGAAATGTTTTGTTGTCATCGAATACACTGTAAGCTTTACTTTCTGACGGCATCGGTCTCTTTTTCGATGTGTTTCTGCACGACGCGGCTGAAAAATAAGGCAACCGGTATTCAGGAAGGGCAAACAGTACATCTCAAAGACTGTTGCTAACTGAACGGCCCTGGCGTCGCAAGGTGTCAACGAGCAATAACTAAAGTGAAAAATTACGTGCTCGCGCAAGCGCAAACACACACACACACACACACGAGTACACGCGCACTTCGTATCGCGTCTAAATACTTGAAAATGTCAACAGCAAACAATAAGAAATCGACAGAGCAACGGCTCAGCTAAATATTAAACTCCTATCAGCATTTATTATAAAATATTAATGGAAAGGAGGTAAACACTTTAGTAACCCTCCAGTTTACGTAACTTGATGTTTAAAAATCGAACCTCTTTTGAACTATGTTAAACTCTTTCCTGGTAGGTTTAAAAAAAAAATGCTCTAACTGGCGTGAAGGTAGCGCATCACGTCTTTCCCTCCCCAATTTTCTCCCTCGCACGACGATCTAGGTTCGATCCCTGATCGGATCACTTCCACACGTGGAAAGCGTGGCGGACGTTACGTTTGGCCAGCAATTTTACTTTGGGCACCCATGTTCTTGTTGTTGATGTATGTATTATCATTTCACATGATAAGCATTTATTTATGTGATTTATATTTTCTCTGTACTTGAACATAGTTTTTACGAGGACTATGCACAATGTAGGCTATAGACCTAATATGTTTGTATGTTTCGAATAGTCCAATTTTTTTTCTATTGGAACAGTAAATTAAAGTAAACTGGTTTACCGAAAATTTACGAATTCGGGACAGTTTTGTGTTTATTTCATTAGATTAGTAAGCCTCAAAACCATGACGGCTCCACTCGAGATGGCGCAAGTTTACCAAGCTCTCAGTGGAAAACCTGCAAAATTCTGTGTTAATATTTGGTAACAGACTAGCCTCCACTCTTCTGTACATGAGAGAGAAGGCGATCTGTACCTACATTGACCGCGATCCTATGTGTGATATGTAGAGACCGAAAAAAATTCGCTGGTTTACTAACTTGTAGGCTAGCCTCCCAGAATACCTGTGTACTCAAGCAAACAACGTCTGTTTTTTTTTTTTGCTACTCACTGGCACCCTGCATTTAGTAACGTTGTTATTACAGGCTCGTAAACTTCAAGATGGTGTCAAATAAGTCAACGGCCAATTGTGAAAGTAGCACGAACTTACAGTTGCTGAAATTATAGCTTGTGTCTGAAAGAAAACGCGAATTTTTCAGGTCTCCAGTGACATGATTAGAGATGATTGTATGTAGCGAAAATATTTTGTGCCAACATACCCTTGAAAACGCTGAAGTTTTTTGCAACATGTTTGATTGGCTGGCGTACGTCTGACACAACATAGCTGCCTGCAGACCAATAACAAGTATCAGATATTGCAATAGCACGATTCCTACGCTTTAAAAAAAAAAATTGTACTTTTACAAGGAAAAGCCTTGGAAACCCAGTTGCCAAAGAAATTCCTTGTAAAACTAAAATGGTTATCCTTGTAATTAAATACAAAGTATGTGTATTAATTACAAGGACTAACCTTGTAGCTGTACTTTCAATATGGAAAAAAAAATTGTAATGTTCACTGTACTTCATAAACAACACTGAACTTATTTATCAAATAACTTTTGAATTAAGGATGTATACGAGAGATTATTATGAAAAAATAAAAAAAATAAAAACTCAGGAAGTGCTAAGTTTCGAACCACTAAACCCACACACAGAACGTACGCATCTTACCCCAAAACCACAGTGCCCTATGTATTAGTAAGCCTTTATTTATTTCTATACATTCAACGTAAATTTCAGTAATATTATTTTCCTTTTAAAGCACGCAATTAATATAAATAATCACTTTATTTCAGAAAATACTTTTCAGAGGTTGTGATCTTTGCATAAGTAATTTCCGGCGAACTTACGATTTTTGTAGGCTACACACTTTTTCTAAGTTTTTTTTTTTTTGCAAACAAAATCCTTTAAACGTTATAAACTAATAATTTTACAAGGAATATTTTCAATATTCACAAAAGTTTGTACAACTACGAAGAAGTGCCTTGTCATATTCTACAAAATAATTTACAGCGCAGGAACTGTCAGAATAGGCAGGCCTACAAGGAATTCCTTTGTAGTGTTACAAAGTTTATCTTTGTAACTTCATAAACTAATGATTTTACAAGGATATTCTTTGTACTTTTACAAGGACTTGTAACAGTACAAAGAATACCCTTGTAAATTTTATAAAATTTTTTTATATGTATAGACTCAATTAAGTAGGGTAACAGCTCCACGTACAAGCGAAAGCCAGTAATCTTCTGGTAAGATGAACGTGCATGGAAACCCAGCAAGCAGTCAAGTTTTCCCGCGATAAACCATCATGTCTAGAGATGATAGTTTATCGCGGGAAAACTAGACTGTTTGCTGGGTTTCAACGTACATTCAACTTAAGAAAAGATTACCGGGTTTCACTTGTGTGTAGGGCTGTTGCCATATTTGACTAAAGCCAATAAGAATCCCGTAATTGTAATATTTTATGCCTATTATTGATCTGCAGACAACTACGTTGTGTCAGTGTTTTTAAGGCAATGTTAGCACAAAAAATTTCAAGATATACCGTCAATCCATCATCTCTAGAGGTACGTAAATTTCGCGAATTCATCTGGCAGCAGCTTAGACTTGTCAGTCCTATACATCCACTGGCCACAGTCGATTATCTATTGGCTTATAACCGTACAAGCAGGTAGCAAGCGATAGCACTTCGCATTATTTCCTTATTTACTACTGGCTTGCTGTAGTCAAACGCGTTTCGTAATAGCCGCCAGCAAGTCACAGACATGACAATGAAGTATACTTAATTGGCGTTCAACCTGGCCTGGAATGTATCTGCGAAATTTACGTACCTCTAATCATCTCTAGATATCATTTACTTGTATAACCATTTTAGAGAAGGTTGGTCGTTGTAAAGTTGAACTAGTACGATCAGAAGCATTCTACTCGGCTGGCTATGACATTGTTGGCCAACGAAAGACATCTAACGAGGATACAAAACCGTATCAAGTCCAGGATGCTGGTCAAAAATTACGTGGATTTTGCACGCCCTTGCTATCGGCTACAGAATAACACATACAGTGCGTATGACTGGACTTTGGGCCAAGAAACCAGATTTCGAGTCCAGTAATGTTTGCGTCGCGTAAGACGAATGCAGTTGTAGAAAAAAAACAATGAGTTTGACAGCGCATGCCATGTGCGAAGTAACATTTTATTTGTTTAGTCGTAATGTCTGGGGATGAGGAAATATCGCGAATTCAATATCCTGTATGTTATAATCAAATATCCTATGCATACTCAAGCCCTGTCTGTTCGTCATTGTCTGTTGTTTCACTATCAGCTAGTGGACAAACGGTCGGGGCTTGACTTTGCATAGGATATTTGATTCTAGCACACAGGTCATTGAATTCGCGAAATTTCCCCATCTCTACTAATGGCTTTTCTTTGGCAAAAACAAAATTGTAAGAACTCACGTCTTGTCACAATGGTCGTAACTGCCTACTTAAAAAATAATATATATATATATATATACATATATATTATATTTCCTCAGATCAAAGAAGTGCTGTTAAAATACACTAGACATACGTAATTTTCAAATTGTGAGTCTGGTGAAAAGCCAGGTAAAATAAAATCGAATTATTCGTCTAATTACGTGATTTTACGAGTCACGATTGTAGTAGGATAAAGATACTACAGTTTATTGGAGACAATGATGACTTTACAAATTATCGCGATTTCCCAGTGTCTTTAGGTATTCTGTCCTCCGCGTCGATTGGCCAGTCGTCTCCTAACAAAAGCTTATCCTGATCTGGAGCAGGGCAATCTGGAGTAGTTCAACAAGCCACTCTTGTGACTCATTCGACGCTTAAAAACCTCCTTTGATTACTGTTTATTTTACCCAACCTACCCTCGTGACTTGCGTTAACTGCCTTTTGTGTCTCAACTTTCCAGATAAGCCTCGTACTTCAATCAGCAGGGTTGCAAGTGGGACGCCTGAATCAGAACGAGCCCGCCTGGAATGACAGTGACGTCCGATACTTTATTCCGTTTGCGCAAGGGTATGGATCCTCACCCAATTAACGAGCTGGGCGAACATCGGCAGAGGACCGCCCAGATCGTAATTAAGCGCAGTGCCGACTGAAGGAACAATGGTTGGCGTCTGATTGGCTCGCAGTCAGCTGCCGGAGTGCTAGGAGCGAGATAACGGCGCACGTAGGGACGTCCTTGGTCCTTGGTGACGGTGAGGAAGGAAAGAGAGGCACGATTGATTTCCAAAACGTTAAGGGGCCTCCCTACCTGCGCTTGAAATGCGTTGCAGCGAGTTGCGATTATACTTTTTTTTTTTTTGCGAAATTACTGAAGGCGCATTATATTTGCACATCTACGAAAAGAACACACTCACTTCAAACTATGTCGCTATAGTTTTAAAAATTCGGCGCTTTTATTTAAAACATCATCTTCGGGCCCCTCAAAATGGCTAAAAATGGTTTTTACAAACTACCGTATCTGTAAAAATATCAACCGGATTCGAAAAACCCAAGTATAGAAACAAGCGTTAGAATTTGAACTATGTTAGCCACAAATAAAATTATGTGGTCACCGCTTATAGTTACATAGGAAAAAGTATAATAGTAAAGCACTGCACGCCAGCTGAGTGGCTTGCGCGGAGAGACGATAATGTATTACACATGTCGGTCAACGGCAACCTTACTGTTCCTGCCTCACACACACAAGCACAGACTATCTAGAGAGGCCCCTTAAAATGTACTAGCCAGACAGCTACGTCGTCGGAACAGCCGAGAACCAGAGTGGAGCGACCTTCCCATTTCTTTTAGGGAAATGACTTTGACCTGCTTTTGACATCACACTGTTGTTTATGCTATGTTTGGTGTCAGCAAGGCCAATCAATAGAGACATGAACTTTTCGCGAAAAGAATTTTGCCCCACTTTGTTCCAGTACCTTATGTGCATGCCTGCAGTTCTGCTTCATAGATATTGGCAGCGTGCCTTTGAACTGTGACGTTTCTCATTTGACTGTACCAATCACAATAAGGTTACTGTAACACCACACGTCTGTGATTTGCGTGTAAAAGCCTACGACACACGAATGTCAAAACATCCAATCTCTGACCGTGAAGCAAGTCTGCAGACGTGCACACAAGTCACTGACACAAAGTGAGGCAAATTTCTTTTCGCGAAAAGTTCATGTCTCTACCAATCAATCTTTACTATCTTCAGCAGTCATTTTACGGCTTTTCGCTGCGTCGGTAGCACATACTATATTGGGTTTATAGAGATAACTAACTTCATTTCTGAAGCTGCAAAGTTGTACGTTCAAACTTCTAGACAGAACGTTAGTTTATATAGTTGCACTGCTGAAGATCTTGTGTTACGTTGGAAGTTTCCATGGAACCTGGAATGGCCACCGGCGTAAATGATTTTGTGGTCAGTTTAGCGGACTGCTGTCCGATTCCATGGAAGGTTTGGTAATCGGTTGTGTACAATATTCCATAAAATAAGTGAAGTGGAAGAGATTTTGGTCAGCACTTAACAACTAGTTCTTCAGCGCTGGTGAGGGGTGACATGGAACAGCGCCGAAATGATGAGGCGGAGGAAACGGGAGATCCCCGAGAAAGAAAACTCGCCAACCAGTGGCATCATCCGACACGATTCCCACATGCGGAAGTCCGTGTACCGACCCCGCCGGGAATCGTACCAGGATCGCAGTGGTGGGAGGCGAGTGCTCTAGCCACTGCGACAACCACGACCCCAATATTCCGTGGAGGGTTAGCTACAAGCAGGAAATTTTAACCTATCAGAAAGATGTTGAATATATATATATATATATATATATATATATATATATATATATATATATATATATATATATATATATATATATATATATATTACTTATATTAACTTGTTCGTGAAAAAAGCATCGAAAAAGAAAAGCTTTATAGAAGCATTAAAGTGTTTTCTTTGTGCTTACAATTAATTATGATTTTCTTCCCATTGTTATTTTCTTACGATTAATATGTCAGCAAATTTTAAAAAAAAAATTGTGATCTAGTACTTACTTGTGTTGCAGCAAGTTTCAAGTGATAGGTTATTCCAGAGAAACCTCCGTAACTGCCAGGCATTCTTAATAGGTCTCATAGAAGCTTCCAACAGAAGTACAGTTGTGGAGTAATATATCTCACGAAACTACTACTTTAGTCTGTGTTGATGTAACACCGGCATACTTGCATGCTTACGTCTCGGTCTCGTCAAATTGTTTTATAACAAGAAATACGAGGAATATCCTTGTAAACCCAGTTGTCAAAGAAATTTCTTGTAAAACTGCTATAATTGTTCGTGTAAAAAAATGCAACGTAAACCTTCGTAAAATCACGTTTAGACTTGTATTTCTAATTGCAATAAAGGAACGAATGGAATTTAAAAAAAAAAACTCCTTGTAACTTGACAAACAAATAAATTTAGAGGGAATTTTTTACATGTAAAAAAGTTAGTAAAACTTACAAGAAATGCCTTGTAAATGTTACAATTTTTTTACAGTGTGCGCCAAAAATAAAGTTAAATTGCCCGTTTATTTTCCAGTCTAGGAAACTAGAGAACTACAAATACGGTAAGACAAATCTTCTTGTTCTTGGAGAAAAGACCTTATCAGTTTTGTAAAGAATACAGTAATGTCAAAAAAAATGACAGTCACGAAGTATTACGTAACTCGTGGTGAACACACTGTTCTTCGCCTCTCCTTTTTTCTCTCACAATACACATTTTAATGAGCAACGACTGTAAAATAAAACATTCGCAAAACATAATTAAAAAACATTATTACTTGCATTCGGAAGAGGCATCTCGCTTTAAACAAATACGACCCACTATTCTCGTTTTCGAGGAAGCACAAACAGAGAGTAATTTTGTTTTTCGTGATGGGCAGCTAAATTGGACAGGCTGTGCTGTATCACAAAAATAAATTCCCAAAATGATTCCACAAAATACTGTGGACTAAAATACACACTGATACACACACACATTTTAAGAAAAACGTTTTATTTCGTTCGTTTCCGTTTTAGTTTCAATTTAAACAGTTCCTACTCTCAAAGAGAGAGTAAAAAACCATGTTTTGCGCTATGAAATATTGTTAAAGAAAAAAAAATTCCTTTCAAACAATGGTTCGTTATCTACGTATAAGAGTCACATTGACTACTCTTCCTACCTTTATTTTTCGTTTGTGTAGCTTCGCTACTGTAGCGAACTCGTGTAGAAACCTATCGAATGATCACTTCATCTACTTATCAGGAAAGAGACACCGCTCTCTGTAGCTATAAAGTTACTCGTAAGTCGTAACTGCAGCAGCAATACAGCACGTTCCTTGTTTTACTGCCACGTTGAATGAAAACCGTGTAGCCAAAACCGTGCAATAAATGAGCACTTTCAGGTATCAACTTATATAATTCACAGCATCACAAAGTGGAAACACACATCAACACTTACTTTAAATTAGCCTAACATAATATGACACTAGGTATACACGAAAAAAAACCTACAAATGCCACTGGCTGCAGACGGAAAGAAGGCAAAATCATAAAATCGAGGTCCAGAACTAAATAAACCTACGGATGGACGGAACTGAGACCTTAAGGGCGCGGTCTACCGCAATTTTCATCACCATTTTTTAAATTTTTTATTTGTACCGGATATTTTTTTTTCTTATTTTAGACACAAAATGTGACTAAATTTGGCTCTTATGAAATTTTTTTCTCTCTAATAGTTTTCGCGTAATGGCTTGTTAAAGTAATATTTTTGTATGTTACCGTTTTAACGACTACACTAAAACCAACTGATATACCAAATTCAAAAAAATCACAGTGGATAAATACATTGCAGGCTACAATTACATGCTCATGAAATTTAAGAATAAAAATTATTTGAATTTTAAAAAATTGCTGAAACTGTAAATAAAAATTTAAAAAGTTCAATAATTTTTTTAAAAATACAATAATGTTTATTCTAGGAAGAAGTTGGTCTCGTTGACAGCTAGATCATTAAGCCGGCCTCACACGATGCCTAAATTCCTGTTACCTTCTGCTATACCCATGGGCATAAAAATATTTATGGCAGATTCTGAGTTGTGGGTATAGCTGAAAATGGTGCGTGGCTCCTCGCTCATATTCACATGGTACCCAGAGTGATAACAGAAATCGCATAACACCACCGCCACATTTTTTAATGGTCGTTTTGTTCATTGCAACATGGATCGGCGCGAAAAACTATGGAGAAAAAAATTATGTGCTACAGCAGTTTTAGCTACTCAAGCACGGATATTTTAATTTTCTATTAGC
>PNEQ01092150.1:7712-22622 GCA_003012365.1 Medauroidea extradentata
AAAAAAAAAAAAAAAAAAAAAAAAAAAAAAAAAAAAAAAAAAAAAAAAAAAAAAAAAAAAAAAAAAAAAAAAAAAAAAAAAAAAAAAAAAAAAAAAAAAAAAAAAAAAAAAAAAAAAAAAAAAAAAAAAAAAAAAAAAAAAAAAAAAAAAAAAAAAAAAAAAAAAAAAAAAAAAAAAAAAAAAAAAAAAAAAAAACGGGCATTGAGAATACTGCCGTAGTTGTGTTTTGGAGTAGCAGATGCCGTAGTTGCGGGGCTCTTCTGTACGTTTATCAAAATCCAAAATCATAATCCAAAGTCGAGTTCCGAAATCGTAATCGATAATTAAAATCAGAAACGCAAGCTGTATGTGAAACTAAACACAGTTGAAAGCACACAATTAACTACGGAAACATAGCCAACAGTCACCTGTGTCATAAAGGGGTGGGGGGAAATAAAGAAAGCAATTCTATTTTTAGAAAAATGTGCGCTTGTGTTTGGAGAGGGAAGGGAGGTGTTGAGGTAGAAGCATGACTCACGAGCCAGTACTAGCAGGCCGGCTCGGAATGGTGAGGGGTGACGAGAGGTTTGCATCCGGCTAACAAACACCAACTCACTTCACAAGGTCACGTACATCGCCGCAAGCCCAACTCACTTCACAAGGTCACGTACATCGCCGCAAGCCTGCTTCACATGGTCACGAATCTCGCTGTAAGCCTGCTTCACACAACTCACCATACAGGTTTCTTCTACTCATAAAATTCACATTTTTCATGGGATTTTTTTGCAATTTTTTGACGGTTACTCAAAAAACTTCGCTATAACCGTGTTCGCTATGAAGGGATTCTACTGTACATATAAATAAATAAATGAAGTAGGATCGAGACTTGAAAGTGACAATGTCAATATATTGACTTCAATTCTTGGCTATAATTAGTGCTACCCGGGTCGCTAGTAGTAATATAAAAAAGAACAGGTCTCATTCAGCACGTACCTGCACAGACTTCTTGAGATCAAACTTTGCTTGCATGAAGAACATAGTAGTGTTCTTCTTAGTCTTTGGTTTCTTGGGAAGAATTGATACAAAAATTTCTGACGATTTGTCCAAGAGGTTGGGCGGAGCAACTAGTCTCTGCACAGCCAGTTTATTAATTTGGACCCTTTCTGCGCCACTGCTCACAACTTTCTTCCACAACTTATACACCAAAAGGTATCGGACATATAGCATTTTCTGCATTGAAGATGACTTAGCTGAGCCCAATACCTTCCTGTAAACAAATCACAAAAGAAATATGTTACACTTCCATTACTTTGTAAACTATGGCTAAAATATAAATGCAAAATTAAATGTTACAATAGTTTTTCATAAGGCTGTACCACTGTAAAAACATAAGCTTAATTTTCTGAAGTGTGTGCACTTAACTTGAAAATATCAGACATTGGACACACATTATTCCAGTCCAAACTATTTACACAAACAAAAACTTTCCCCACAACTCAACTCTTTAATATAGTGAAATTCTTATCAATGGTGGTTATACAGAACACCTTCCAAGAACTTTTTTTATTGGGCTATAAGTCTTGCGAGAAAGGTTGTTAAGAGATGTTTACATGCAACTGGCTATAGCCAGTTGTCAATACCAGGTCCTGGATGAGAGTCCAACATTTATCTTCACACCAACATTCTTGGTTTCTTAAAAAAAATAACTATGGCATTTTTAGAAGACAAATGAAAATAAGATTTTTGAAATGATTGACAAGCTGCATCACTTCTTAAATATGTTAATCAGAAGCAACCGCTGTCCTCCGAGAATTTAAAAAACCATATTTTTACAATTCAAAGATAAAGGTTTTATCACAAACTTATAAAATGCAACAATAATGAATAACCAAAATAATTTTTTGGACTCCAAAGGTAACATACAGTAATCTGACATGCATTAAGCCTGTTTTTTTTTATTATTAATGAATGACAAACTGTTAGGATTCAGATTTTTAAAAAATTACATAGTCCATAGGATAACACAAAGGCCCTTTTCAGAAAAAGGGCAATTTTATGATGGGGTAGAGGATAAAATAGGCGCCTATAGATTTTATGAAGGTAGCAATTTAACGAATGTGACAAATGGAACCGTAAGTATTTGTAATTTTGAGGGTTTAGTGTAAATTATATGGCTATATAGTGATTGTTAAAATAATTCAAATTAGTGTTATTAAATATATGCATACAAACCCAATAATTGGTGCACATATCTTTTCATGGCACTTATTGAAAAGTCTTGCCTTCAGGATGGTATCCAAGATATGAGCTTCAGAATTGCCTGAAATATAAAGGACATTTACAAGTAGTAAATAGAAATTTATGATTAAAACAGAATATGATACAAAAACTAGCCAACTACATTAATGGAACATTTCCCTTAAATAAGAATATTGTATGTAAAATCACACTACATCCAACACCTTCGAATTTTTTTTTACAAATCAGAATATCCCTCAGAAAGTTCCATGTGACACTAAGGAGTTACAATTGATTTGGCGAGAGATGCACTTATGCACTTAATCATGGCTAGAAACAGCTGCTTTTAAAGAAACAATGCCAGGAAAACATTCAATACGGGTTGAACAGTTTCACTAATACCAATTCGAACTTCTAATTGTAACGTATCACAATAGACAGGGTATACTTTTCTAAAGGTACCTACTATAGCGACAGTTTTCTAGATCATACCCATCAGTGTAATCAAGTTATTGTAAAATCAAGATTTTCATTTACAGAGTGGCTACTCTAAATGCCACTTTACTTTCCCGATATTTTCAAGGTTTTCTATGTTATCATTTTAAAATTTTCCAGATTTTTAAGCTAATTATCTAACAACATGTGGCATAAAATCAGGGTAATCATTATATAACATGAAATATACACACAAACATTTTACTCAAAAACACGTCATTAATTGTCTCACAATTTTTTTGTTATTAATGCATGCAACTACTGTACATAACAAACATATTTTGAGGTTTACCTTATAAACCACAAAACTCAAGCCAACGTTCTGATATTTATTTCAGAGTCACTGTTACCTAAATCATTCACATTTTTTATATTACTGTCAATTCAATTCAGCTAACTTTAACACCACCAGAACAATAGATATAAACTATCTACACTTTTGCACTTATTTAACTTATCATACTGAAATACAAATACTTTTCTGTTACTATAGAATACACATACTTGAAATACTGAATGCAAATGTTTTGTTATAAAGTTTAAAAAAAATCTATTAATTTGAAAATGGTCTTATTTGCTCATCAGTGAGTTCTGCAGCTCCTCTTGCTTCTTTTAGTACAGTACTTTTAACTTTTTACACTCCAATTCACTCAGCTCCTTAGCACAGCATTTCATTTCGCAAGTAGCTTTCATTTGTAAAAGACCACGATTCCGTCTTTCTCCCATGCTTTCTACGTAAACAGCATCAGCATTTCAAGTAGCATGTATAAGGGGCTTAGTAATTTCAATGGTATGTACCTCACCAGAAACAGTAACCGCATCATACACTTGCAAGGCGAACAAACATTTTTTTGTTTTACGTTTCTGGTGAAAATTTGCTATTATTTGCCTACCAAACTTCGTCATTTTCAAAGTTACATAATTACGAAAATATAACTTATATCAAAATTTCTATTAATTGCTATCTAAAATCCAACCTTGCCCAATATATTAATATTACCCGAATTTCAATATGTGTAACTATTTGCACAGGATATCTTGCGCCATGAACGTCGATTCTGTGGCTCGGAACCACATATCCCATACCCTCTTAAGGAACTCTACTACTCCCACTCAGTTTTCCTTATTCCAGTCTTGAATACTCCATTAACTGTAAGAATGCCACAACTGCCAATAATCAAGAGATTTTTACCATCTTGACTTTGTCTCTCAGCACATAATTCTTTCAACAGCTTTAAATTAACATTGGGATCATCCATCGAAAAATGATTTGTTTTTTCATATTTTTGTTTGTTGCATTGGTTTTCAGTCCTTGAAGCAAATCAGGCGCTGTTGTTCCCAAGAAATACTGAGGAATAATATCTTGTACATACGAACACTGCAATCATCGTCATTCCAAAACCTTACATGCAAGTCCATCTGTTGTTATAGCAGGATTTTTTCATGCTTTCGTAGAATCCAGTAACAATGTACCTGCACATTTTTAAACAATCAAAAGAACGAAAGTATGGTGCTAATCCATGAGCAATTGTGTAGACTATTTTGGTTCTCTGAAATTGGACCTATCACACTATCTGGAAACATTAATGATAACAAAGACACCAAAGTTGTAGCAAATGCGGAAAGGTGTATGGTTCCTCACACCAAATCATTTATGCTGTAGTAACGTCTTCAGGTAACAAGTACTACCTGATATGTGGACTTTCAACTTTTTGGTTGTTTTTCAGTGGAATGGTTGGGATTTTCTGCTGCAAGACTTTGAATGAAAATGAATGCTAAGTTAGTTAATGAAACAGGAAGGCTGTGCAAACAAAAAATAGGTTGCATAAAGTTTTACATTGGAAGTCAGTATTACAAAAATACACCTTTAACAATACATAAGGTTACTAGACATGAGTTTGTGAGGGTCTATGATGAATTAAAAGACTATGTGATGCAGGGGAAGACAAAACCTTTCATAGATTATAGGCCTACTATTAAATGCTTTAATAGATATTATTGTTTAGAAGAGAAAATCTGCTCACATAACCTTAATAATAATAAAAAAAAAAAAATACTCTTAGACACATAAAGAATTATTTACAAGCAATAAAAAAGACTAATAGTAAAACAACATTGCATCACATACCTGTTTTACTTAGACATGTTCTCTGTGCAGGTTTTTTAAATTACAAATCCACACGAGAACATTATTTTCCATGCTGTTTTCTACAGCACTGTACTTAGATGACTCTGTGTGTCATCTAAAAGCAGTCTTTCCCATTCTGCCCAGATTGATAGTTGTTTCACATAGAGAAAATTAGGCCTAACTTCTACAATTAGGGTCTTCTGACACCCACAAAAACTGAAGTTCATATTTGTGATTGTAGGAAGGCACAATTATTTCTGAGCAAGACATTTCACTGAAAACTATGTGTATACATCACTTAATATGCTGGTCTAGCTGCAATGAACTCTCATTCAAATAAAACCTTAAAACACAAGACACTTTTCTGGCACAACAGAAACTGGTACCTATGTACCGGCAACTACAATTTTTAGCTTGGTTTCAAAATACAGTAAGTGCCAAACATTCGACACCTGAAACACTGTAGCAACACCAATTAAGTTACTGTCAATAAACCAAAACAAATATTGTACAACTGTACCATACAGGTTATGGAAGCACAAAGGAAAACAAAATTAAATAAACACTGATATCAGAATGGCAAACACAACAAATCTCACGCACACAATAAATGAATATTTAAACAAGCCATTCTCATTTTCGACTTATATAGGTAGCAGCAAATAAAATACTTGCGTTTATGGCATTTTTGCACATCTACTTTTGAGAATCGTAAATACTGAGAGAAAATTTACTACGGCGTAGTAAAGGTGAGCTGCATCTTGGAAAAAAAATGGTGCTTTCAAAAAGTAACCTGCTCAAGCTGCCAAGGTTTTCTTTATCGTATGACTAAATACCCTCGATTACCAAGGTTAGCCAGGTTGTGAACAAATTTCTGTACATAACATACGCACAAACTGTGGTTATATCTTCAAATAGATTGCAAAAATGACTGGATGAAGGGAAAGAAGGCAGTTTTTATATTAATAAACCACAAAAGAAAATAGAAACAAATTTCTGCTACTGATTACCAACTGCAAAGATAAAAGCCAGTGTACACATAAGTAAAGGTGCATGTACAGCAAAGCCCAGATTTAACTAACTCGGTAATAATAAAAATGGTGATATAACGAAAGGATTTTTAGGAACCTTAAAAAATAATGGAAAAAGTATGAAAGAACTAAGTACATAACTTGGATAAAACAGATTATAAATTGTAATGCAAGCCTATTAATAACACTTACAGTGGCCATAGTATATGTTTATTCCGCCATACATAATCCTAAACAATCCGTCAAGAAAAAAAAAAAGTCATAAAAATTTGTAGAAATCTTTGCAGAGGAACTGACCGAGATGAGCTTAAGCGGCCGAGCTAACGATGCTGTATTGCGAACAAGCGTGCATAGATCCTATCTAACAACCAGCGGGCTGGCGGATAACAGGATCCAGGGACCGGTCCATACAGTGCGTTGGTGGAAAGCATGGGAACTAATTCACAGATAGTGTTTCCTGTGTGCTTTAGAATGTGCTGCAGTGCAGCATGCTGTATTATTTCTATTACCGATAGAATGCAGTGGTGTCCAACGTAATTACTTTCTGTTACATATAATAATAAAATTAACATATTTATATTATTAACACAGACTTTTCACAGAAAATTTATTACAGTAAACTTAAATGTGATTCTCCTATGCAAAAACAAAAATACTTTATTGCAAAGTATTTTTAGCGAGCAGAACCAGTTTGTTGCACAAGCACGGCGGCTACACACAATAGCCGCCGCTGTGTGTATTTAATTATTACCTTACTGTTCTCTCGCAAGCTTTTAATAAAGCATTCATTGCAATTTTTTTACAAATTTTTCAAGGGGATTTCCTAAATTTTGTTGAAGGCACAGGAGAGATGAAAAGATAGTTACTTCTCACATGTTGACGACGCACGGGTGGCGTAACTCACCAGTCGCATGCTCAACATGCGTTCCACAGGAAGTTTTGAAAGTTCTTTTTGGCTGTTAATTTCTTTCACAGCTTTGGCTTACCTATTGATGGTAATTGCTGTAAGTTACTATGGGCTAAACAACTTTTTAAAATTATCTTAAATTTCGATGAAACATGCCCAAGGATTTAACTTATTTTGGGGAGGGGGTTAAAAACATGAGGTCAGATTTAACGAAACATTGATTTAGAGGAAACATTTATGGGTTCCAAGGCTTTTCTTTAAATCAGGGTTCTAAATTTTTACATAATGTTGGAAAATATTTTGAATGTTACCATAAAAATAAACATTCCCCAAGTATAAACAGAACTTTAACTCCTTCGCTGCGACATTCGACAATAGTCGAATATACAAAATATTTCCAAACTGCGACACGCGACTTTAGTTGAACATCGAATTAAATGACTCGGTAAACCATA
Organism: Medauroidea extradentata; assembly: GCA_003012365.1. Lineage (NCBI taxonomy): Eukaryota > Metazoa > Arthropoda > Insecta > Phasmatodea > Phasmatidae > Medauroidea > Medauroidea extradentata. The sequence continues at coordinate 14,946 of PNEQ01092150.1, forward strand.
GATACACTGTTTTCTCACTTAAAAATAACCAAAAATACTCTATTTACAAAAAAAATTTTTAATTTTTTTTACACTAATCTTGACACAATTAAAAAATCTTTATCCCGCAGCAAAAGAGTTAAATAAATATGCTATTATTTATATAGAAATAAAAACTTTATACTGGAAATTCATTTCAAAACTAAAATTTTTTTTTAAGATTATGTTATTATTCTATTCTATATCTTAATTTTCAATGTTTAAATTGACAAAATTTTTGGTAAAACTTTGTTAACTTTGCAAAACAATTTTGGGTACAAAACCAAGCTCTTAGATGAGTAAAATTACAATGAACCCTCAATAACTAAAAGGGAGAAGAAAGAAGCTATCCAAGTTACACAAAGGTTTGTCCACTTTATCGAGGGGCGTCCTGGGAGGAGGGCTAATCAGTCAATCAAAAGACATGTGAAGAAATTGGTATGCTATCATTTTTACAAGCAAGAGAGGTGGCAATAAATACTGCTTTGTACGTAATTATTGTATCAAGTTACTGAAGGGGGTAGTGGGGAAATCATCACTGTAACATGGAGGCCTATAAAATAATGTAAAACAACCTGGCCAGGAAGATTATTTTTAATTTTTTATGTTACTACTTTTGGCTTGTACTTTTTTTCTATCTCTGTGCTAGAAGCTGGCACCAAGGAACCCTTCTACCAAGTAAAAGTTCTCTCTCCCATCTCGTCTTGCTGAGATACATCTCCACTTGCATGCCTCAATAGCATCATTTGACCACACGGAACTTCCCAGATATTTTACAGTGGGATTATTAAAGGCCAAGTAGCTTTGTTATAAAGCTTAATGCTGTTCTAAAATATGTTTTGGATTCAAATTAAGCAGACACAATTTTCGTATGCTTTTTAACCAAAAAATAATTTAAATAAAATTAATTAAATTTTTTGAAATTCTATCAGAGTTATCCAAAGTCCAGGGCATCGAGTTCCAGGTTATCGAGAGTTCACTGTCCTCTGTAAATGTTTGAATGGAAATAATAATCTACAAAACATAACACAAAAATACAGTTATCTAAACATGTATGTGTTTATGCTTCTAACATTTTAACGATAGTTAGGTACTGAATATCCCATTAATACTTCCGTTTACATGCTAAACACAACCAGTAATGGCTTTCACGCTAAGGCCATTGAGGCATGAAAAACAGAAAAATTGTTAAACTGCGCTTGATGCTTGTAGAGTAGCCATTGTATTTACCTGCATAAAGTTGTGTGTCTGCGCAACAAAATTCGTAGCTGCAACTGCATTTCTGAGAATTGTATTTTAAGTCCATGCACACTTTCAGAATGCTGACTTGTGAACATGTGTTCTGTGTGATATGACAATTAGTACTGAAGGGAATGAAAATAATAGCTTTACTTTATGACAAAGTACTTACATTACTGATTCGACCAATTAGTTGTTGCCTACTGTAAAAAATTGTTTTCTACCAAAATTATTCAAATCGATAAAAGGATGTGGACTATTTAAAACAAATTAATTTACAGATTTGTATGAAAGGAAATAATGTTATAAAATACATAGAAGTTTATATACTTAACCAGCTTTTGTAATCTCTAAAATCATAGTTTAATTGTACTGTAATAAAGTAGCACAACTTAAGACAAAACAAGAAAAATAGCAAAAAATTAGAAGTTGTCTTATCAAACGTGACATAATCATGAAAATTTTTTTCACAAGAACTGCAGAACAATACTATAGCTTGCTTAAAAATACATCTTGACTCTAACTGGTGGCTGCAAAATATTTATTTTTAATAACAGCATATGACTTTACACTTAAAACTAATATTTAACCTTACCTATTATTAACATGTTTTACAGAATAAAATAGTACGTACCTAAAAGAATGTTAAGATACATAGTCAGTCTTGATACAACATTTGGCAATGATTCCTTCATACTCCTAAAAAACAAAGCACAAGTATTAAGAAATAAAATTTTACACACTACATTAAATTTAATTTTTAACATGAACTATGATCACATGCAATCACTTACTTGGAAGCTCTTATTTCCATGTCTAAATACATAGCAACCAGATCAGACATTGTGTCCATGTAAGATCCCTGCTCAAAAGGCTGTAAAAAAAATTTCACAATATTAGTAACTAGAATAGTACAGTAAAGTCATGCTAATCATAAACCTCAGTCTAACATGAACAATTGTGTGTGGATAAGAAAATTATACTCTTAAATACAAAACCAAATTTCAATACATTTTTGGATTACATTATTTATACTAGTACTAAGTAAACATTTGTGCGTATTAATTTTAATGCGTTCTTTATTGTAGCATGTTTTCTCTTCAATACTGCAATATAAAAAGGATATTCATTAATCCAAAAATCTGATAATACAGACAAAGCTTCGACCTAATTTATTTAGATTAGAGGGACTTTATGAACGACTTGAAAAGAGGCGGAGCCTAGTAGCTACGGCGAGACTCGCCAGAGGCGCTACTAGTAACTGTAGGAAACACGAACGTAAAAAAATCGTGTTTTCAAATGGACTAAGCAGCATATTGAAAGAGTTAGTATGGAAGAAATCACTGAATTACTTTAAAACTTTCGACATGAGTGGTTGCTTTAGTTTTGTAGAGAATTTGAGAAGTTGCAGGCTTTCCAAAGAAGGCTACTGTTTGTTTGTGTCATTGTGTTACAAAGATGTGTGGACAACCAGAAGTGATAGTGCTGTTTTTATAAAGACGTATTGTTACCCATCATGACAAAAGAAAAATTAGTGCGACAGAACGGTGTATTTTTCTAGCGAATTAATGGATAACAAGTTTCACGTTACACGCGCATACTACGCATGTAAAGAAGGTACATTAAATATGAACCGCTCATTAACATTCATGGTGCTTTCGAGGCTAGGCCTACATCAGTAAATATTATTGTCGCATACAAAATAAGTTGGTCATGTTTTTACTATTCACGCAAATTAATTCTTGGCAACAATATAATTAATTTCAAAAAGCATTCATGCCCAAATGTCAGCCGATCGTCCCGCCTAACCTTCACTTTCCATTGCTTAAAACTCGTAGAATTATGTGAAAATGTGTGAAATATTACTACTACTGCAAAACAAGAACTTTTGCATACTGAACCATTTTGCTCTACCAGCTACAAACATATGGCTGGCACGCTTCTGTTTCCCACAGTTCATCCCTTTCCCTCTTTTGTCGTGTGACGTGGTGATGTCAGAGGGCGGGTACCTCAAGCCGTCCATTGTATTTCAATAAGAGCTAACATTAAACCAGGAGGTGGCCCTGCCTCGACAAAGGTATGGGATATACATGGAGCTGCCTTTTTGGGTGTCATATGGCGGTCTGGTCATTAACTTTACCACTGTACGTTCAGTCGTGCAGTGATTTTGGTCAGCACTCAACATTAATGTCTTTAGTGATAGTGAGGGGTGACATGATGTGAGTATGGAGCAGTGCGGGAATGAATGGTCGGGGGAAATGGAAGATCCCGAGAAAACCTGCCGACCAGCGGCATCATCCGGCACAATTACCACATGTGAAAATATGGGGACCGACCCCACCGGGAACGAAACCAGAATTGCGCTAAGTTCGTGATCAAGCACCTGTTTCAAGCAAATAAGTACGTAGTTAACCAATGTTATTAGTTATGTGGTGTGTTTCACCTCACAATCACACATCTACAGCTAGCTCAGCATCTCGTTAAATAAACATAAAAATGGCATGGGTTCTGACAACTTAGTGAGGAATGAAAAATGGCAGAACTATAGTAAATGTGAAGTTTAACTAAATGTTGCAACATTCCCGACATATTACATCAACTTTGAAACTGTGTGTACTCCACAAGTAAACTACCTGCGTTTCCCGTTAGTGGTGCTGCCCAGCTGCCGTTACAGGAACGTATAGTTTTCATACAAATTACACATGTTCATATTAAGTAATAATTTTGTTACCAAGTAAAAGAAACATTAAATTCAAATTTATAAGGCTGTTATTTCATAGGTTGCAACCAAATTAGATGCCAGTTTCTTACGGTCATCTTTATAGTCCAGTCTTGCACTAAAGTAAAGGTTTTCTTGAAAAGTGTAAATATAGTTCGGTGTCTCTGCCCTTCTCACTCCCATCTTTAACAGTGAACATATAATTTTGTTAAATACAATTTGTAAACATTAATTTTAGCCAAAAAACATATTGAAAAGTAACTAAAAGCCAATTAGAATAATTTAAATTACAAATCAAGATATTAACACAATTAAGAAAACTTTTATAATCAAGCTTAGAATGAAATAATTTTAATTTAACAAATTAAAAGTTGCTTATTTTAAATAAAACTAGTTCACATTGATTGAACATTAGTTACTTAAGTCTAATTAAATTTCTGCTGACCTGCTTTCTCTTAACAAATAATATTACTAGAACTTGCACAAAACTCTCAAGACCCCATTGGAAAGACCACACTACATTATAAGTGGCAACAAAATATACAGTAGAGCCCCGATTTAACGAACTCGGGAATAACAAAAACAGCGATTTAACGAAAGGATTTTTAGGAACCTTGAAAAAAATAACAAAAAATTTTATTAAATAACTAAGTTACTTTGATAAAATCTAAGATTAATTGCAATTTATGTTCTTTAAAAATACTAGCACTGACCGCCGTATATACTTATTTCTCCATAGAAAAGTTTAAACCATCTATCGAGGGAAAAAAAAATCATTAAAATTGGTTGAAAACTTGGGTTACGGGAGTGACTTTGAGATACGGATGTGCGGGCGAGGCCAAGCGAGCGCCACTGTGTTACATAACAAGCACGCACGCGTAGATCTTCATCCTGGCAGTGGGCGAGTGAACGAGCATCTAGGTACCCAGTCTGTACAGCGCTGCTGTAACGGTATACAGATAAATGTGTGTGTATGTGTATATATATATATTTTTTTTGTTAGAATGGTGTATTTTGCAATTTTTTATGAAATCAAGGACATAATTATGAACTATAATTTCCATGGAATATTTAAATGATTTTAGTTTATTAGAGGCCCTTCCCTTGCATTGCTAGTATTCTTAAATAATTATTGTGTGTATTTTTCTTTTATGTAATACCTTCCATTTAGTTTTTTTTATTCGTGTTTATTCAGAATTATAGTATTCAATGTTTTGATTTTATGAGATTGATATCTCTTTGTAGGTTTCAGTGTGCTCAGAGGTAATGATAGGTATAGCTTTGTGGGGTATTATTTTCTTTTATGCTTGGAGTACACTGAGGCGTGGCAAGATCAAATAGGTTTTTTTAAATCATGATTGTTATCACCTACTAGGTGTGTTATTTTAGACGTCCAGAGAGAATTGAGGTTCCTTATGAGAAAGAACGACTTTTGATGCAGCCTGCCATTTTTCTGAAGAGGCCGAGAAATTTGTTTAGTTTATTTGCAATGGCTGTTCATTCTAAGTACAGGATTGTTTTTATAAACAGTATGTACCTATACTATAGCGTGGGTGTTTGGAAGAGCCCTCAAATGCTTTACTAACTTTTTTTTGTGAAGCATTTCAAGTACTGAAGAGACGCAGCTACGTCTGACGCCATTCGGGTAACGCTGTCATAATGACGCCAACCCTTCAATCAGAAGTAGGATAGCCGCCCGAGCCTATTTGCCTGCTAGGCGAGGACGAAGATGCAGATTATCATTTACCAGGGTGTCTACCAGAGTGTAGAAGTAAAATTTAGTGACTTTTTAGTGACTTTTTCTTGAAAAAATGTTCAAACAGAATTAATTAATAATTTTTTTAACAAGTGCAACACTGACGAAAATTTTTATTATGCTTCCTCCAACTGCTGATAGCGCGCAGCATGTCCAATTTTAAATGTGTAATCAATATATACCTAAATTTAAGTTGTCTTTATGAAGATGACTATGATAACTATGTACACAAACTCCTTATTAATTTTACTTGCACAGTGCACGAGAAATACTAGTAGTGTAAACATGCACGTTTGACAAATGATTCAACAAGAATCAAACAATTGAAAATAATTTTCGTGAACTATACCAAAATATACTACAAATTAGCGACTATTGTGGGACTTTCGTGACCTTTTTCACAAATCGTGACTTTAGTGACCTAGTTGACACCATGTTTACGTAATTTTAAAATAAACTGTGTTTATTTTTCGTTCTTCTGCAAACCGTATTTCCATAACAAAATCTATTTTTTGTGAACTACAAACATTAACCAGTGGCATGAATTAAGTTTGTTCTTTTGCTTTACTGACTCAGGGTTCGTACTCCAAGGCGGGAAAAAAATTCAAGTACTTTTCAAGTATTTTTCAAGAATGTCCTCAAGAAGAAGTCAAGAAAAACCACAAAGCATATAATCAATTAAAGCATTTAAAAATGTAATACTGTATTGTTGTAAGCTAATGAAGTGAAGATAAATTAAATACAAAAGTTGATCATACCTTTTTTTCCTTACAAATAAAGTTGGTTTCTTCAGCTGAATAAAGTTCGTTGTTTACTGACACAGTTACACAAGTTGTCTAAATTATAAACACAAAACTTTCAACGTATATACAAACAACAACATTAATGGATACGGATACAACTCTCTTTGTGCTGATTCAAGCCATGTTCCAAAGAAACTACGTTCTTTAGATCAGCCAAATAAGCAACTTTATCCTTTGCTGTTCTGCGAAGAGAGTTTGATGAAGCAATCAATGAGATATCCCCAGTGTCCTCTGCGTTCTGTGCTAACTTATCAGCAGATTGTGTGAGTGATGTAATATCTTTTTCCATCTGTTTACATTTCTTTCTCAAATTCTCTAGTTCTCCACTACTTGTTCTCTTCTTCCTTTTTTCAGCTAATTTTTGGTCCTCTAAATATGACATATATTTCTGTCGTGCACTAGAAGCCCAAGATCTTAATGCCTTAGTCACTTGAAACTTGTACAGTTCTTTCACTCCACCTAGATCATTTAGAAAGTCACATATCAGCCTTTGTGCAACATAGGATTTTTCCTTCAGATTTTCCACTTCTATCTGCTTAATAATACTAAAACCTCGTTCTACTGTGGCTTGGCCATGACTTAAGATTAAAAGAAGTTCCACCACTTTCCACAGACTCTGGTACTGTTTACAGCCACTCATCATCTCAATGTAAAACACATCAATTCTTGAACTCGAATAAGGGTCAAAATCTGCAAATGTGGATTGATTTTGAGGCACAGCTTCATACAAAAAGTTTAAAAACTGAGCCAGAATTTCTTCTACATCAGATTCATACACCTGTCTAGATTCCAAAGAATTTATGACAATTTTAATTTTATTTACACATTTATGTTTATCCTTGCAAGTTGCCATCTCTCTAGGATCAAGATATGCCAGACTATTATAGGCCATTCGGAATAAAGTGAACACTAAAGATTTAACCTTTGAAAAAAATCACTAGCTGTTACTGCATATAAGTCACCATTAACAACAGTTACATTATTGTTTGTATGGTTGGTAGCGAATAACTGCATGTAGTTCCGTGTATTTTATTATTTGAATACAGCATTAGTGAAACAACATCAATTGCGAACGACCTCTCTGTATTTAATATACTTTAAAATATTTATTTAAGTTCTTACTGACATACCTACTGACTGTA
>PNEQ01092151.1:0-22523 GCA_003012365.1 Medauroidea extradentata
TTTTTTTTTTTTTTTTTTTTTATTATTTTTTTTTTTTATTTTTTTTTTTTTTTTTTTTTTTTTTTTTTTTTTTTTTTTTTTTTTTTTTTTTTTTTTTCCGTTTTTAGTGACACTATCGTTTATAAGCAGTTGTTAAGTGCAAACATAACAACTGTTTCTCTAAAATGAAGTTTCCTATTAAAAATTTGGTAGTAAACTTTAGTTTCTATTCGTCCCGTTTTACGGTACCTCTGCAAGTGTGGAGACCATAGTTAACGTAAACGCCTTCTTAGTGTAAGTCCCCCAGGTCGAGACGCCACGTTAGATCATCTCCTTATGCTAATACGTGATTATTCAAGTATCGAGAGAGAAGAATTTATTCTTAGTACGTGACACTTAACGCTCATTTTATTGCGAATTCATAACATTTGTAGGCTAGCGGGATATCGTAGTGCTATAACTGCAAAATGTAGCTGGCATATTCAGCAACGGCTCAGCCTGTATATTATCCCAATGTTCTTCAGAAAATGTGCACAAATAGGATACTTAATAACATTTTCCAATTTTTCATCGACATATCGTACAAAATCTCAAATTCAAACATTTACATACATTATTCATTTTGCATGTGAAAATTGTTTTTTCGTTCATTTTTCAGTTTCTTAGAACACTAATAATAGGCAAAAATTTTTATGAAGAATTCTTCGATATTAATGACTTCTGTTAATTGATTGCGCCACCTCTTATGTTAAAATTACTCGCTTTTACAATAAATTAAGAGTGTGACATATTATCAAGAATTTATATTCACAGAAGCAATATATTGTACGACTATATGCGTATTTGTTCTTGTAGTTATTTAGTCTCTAGATGAAACGTATTGAGAAATTATTATTTTCTTAAATTTCGTATCACCTTAATATGTCAAATGATAGAGAAATTAGCCAAGCACAAACTGTTACGGTTTCTGATCAATATTTCCGAGTGTTAAAAAAATGATACAGCAAGAAAAATTCAGCAAGTTTAGAGATAAGGGCTCCAGTGTCTCAGGCGCTTTTATGCAACCCGCTTTAATAACAAATAAATCAAGGCTAATTTTACATAATAAGAGAATTACTCATGTCAACATTATATTTGCATTTTATTAGACACAGACTCGTTCTTATTTAAGTTGCGTTTGCCGAAGTCAAATGTAATGAATGGTTGACTACAAATTTTTTAAAACTTTCTTTTCGTATCACGTTGATAATGTAACATTTTGTTTTACTTTATTTTGTATAACACAGCGAAATATGAACGACTCTGTTTCCTATAAAACGCTATGATGTTGATATGTGTAATACTATTATTGCTACAGAGAATGTAAAATTAGTCTTGATTTATTTGGGGTTAATGCAGGTTGCTTACATGCGCCTGAAACACTGACACGGACTCTTAAGGGCGTGGTACATATTTCAACGCTAAAATAATTAATCTATAAGTGTAGGTTTCTTGAAACCAGTTTGCTAAAATTAAACAGTGACAATCCTAGACAATAGTTTTAGTCAGTGTTTTAAACAAAATTGTTTCCAGTGTTACGAACTTCTGAGGCACAATCTCTGACACCGGAACCTCGTGCGTTTAATTGTAGAGCAAGAGATCACGCGTAACGAATTAGTAATTCCGGATAAATATTTACTCTTAAAGTTGGCAAATACCATTATCTAGTATTGTCATTGAGTTATTCATCCATATTGGCTTCGAAAAAAGCGTAGAAATCAACTGATGTTTTCAGCGTTTATTTATCTAATACGCACTTGTAAGAGGGCGTGGTACATAAATCAAGGCTAAAAGAAGCATTATTCTATAACTGTAGGTTTCTTGAAAAAAATTTGCTAAAGTTTAAACAATAGCAATCCTAGACAATAGTTTTAGCCAATGTTTTTAACAAAATAGTTTTCAGTGTTACGAACCTCAGAGGTACAATCTCTGACGCCGGAACCTCGTACATTTAACTGTGGCGCAAGATATCAAACGTAAAAAATTAGTAATAATGGTTAAATATGTACTTATAAAGTTGACAATTACCATTATCTAGGATTGTCTTTGAGTATATTTTTACATATTGACTATGAAAAAATCGTAGAAATCTATTAATATTTTCGGCGTTAGTTTATCTACCACGCACTCTTAAGGCAATGTAATTCTGCGGATAACAAGAACTCGCTCCAGGTTTCCAGCACTTACCTTCCTCGCCAAGCAGACACTCAGCTTGTGACGTCACATATTCGAGCCGCCTATCATAAATTCGCTCTGCAGGGTTGGTACGCGCTGCGCGGTGCAGCGACGGGAAATGAGAGACGTCTGTTTATACAGAATTAGGCGGTAGTATGCTTTGTTATCAAGCATAAAATTAAAAACTACTTTTGAAAAAATATAAGCTTGAAACCACAACAAAATCCGTATAAGTGAAAAACTTTAATTTTTGTAATTTTTAATATGATACTACAATATTGTTTTAACCAACTCGCGTTTTGATTTTAAAATAATTGTGACATCCGTAAATCTCTATTAGTGAAGTTTTCGGATAGTGAGATTAATTTTATATTAAACCACAATTCTCAAATAATTACTTTCTACGCTATGGAGTACAACTATTTTTCTAATAGTATGAAGCTCAATCAATTATTAAAATCATTTTTACAATTAGTGTTTTTGACATCGAGGAAACATGATGTTTTTCAATGCATTTAGAATGACAAATTTTACTTCGCGCAAATGTGCAAAAGTGATTTATTACCGCAAAACCGATTCTTGGTCGCTCTAATATAGAACGAGTTTTCTCAAGGTAAATCGTTAACATAAATAAAATAGAAGCAATAAAATTGCAACATCCTCTTCCAACAATTCCATTTCGCTTTTCTTGGACATTAATTTAAGTGTTTATTTAATACCATTACAGTTTACGAACGTTGTAAGTACCTATATCATGTAACCAGTACATTCGCACTTAAAGTACATTTCTTTTAAATAATATTACATTTTACGTGCGCATCATTCACCACTTAGAAAATGAACACAATGTTTCATATGTATTCAGAATTAAAATAAACTATAAAAAGTTTTTTTATTTCAATTTATGACAGACGGTTCAAATTTACATAAATAACCACTTTATAGTACTAGTAGTTGTTGTTCAGAATTATGTGTACAGTATTGCTCTACAAATTTTAACGCAACGAATACTACTTAGCTACACTAGAATATATGATCTACAAAATTATTTATACTACGTAATTAAGAATTTGTTTAAATAAACAACACAATTCTTAAATTTTGTTGTTTTATTTAGTAGGCAATAATGCCGTAGGAAACATTTCCAAACACCATGACTTCAGTACTAGGAGCAACCCGACCCACGAATATTTTAGTAAGTTACGTGTTCTGCCGACTTCGAGCTGAACGTAATCCTGTACCGGATATTGCCTGTAATTTGATTGTACGCTGCTTGATAGAACGGCAAGAGCTAGGTAACAACGGAAATTGAGGCATAATGGTTGTGTGCGCTGTAAGTGAGTAACTGAATTTGCATTGACTTTACAGAGACCTACTTACGCTTCTGTCTAAAATAACGTGCTAAAACCTGTTGCGAAATACTACAATGTAGGAAGGCCGTAACATTTGTTAAGGTCATATCCATTACGCTGCTTTCACGAAAATAATTTTTATTTATAAATGAGAGCAGATATCGAATAACTGTTGAGTTTCGTTAAACATTGTTTTTGCCATGTAACAAATTTTTTTCTAGAAACAAGTATAGATTTGGCTAATTAGTGGATTAATTAAGATTTACTTAACTGCATAATTGGTTGAAATCGTTGTGTATTTTGTCTTGAAAAATTTAGTTAATTCAGTTTACACGGCTTTTACGAAAATCGTATAACAGTTTATCGATATCTGCTCACATTTAGGATTTTAAAAAAAAATATGATCGTGAAAGCAGTAGACATAATGGATTATGACCTAGCTGAATTTGCGAAACAATGCACAAGGTAATTCGACAGACATTAAATAATTGCTGAACGATAAGCAGATAACAGTACAGCGAAAGTTGTAAATCGACTGAACAGTATTTGTGGATGTAAGCCATTATGAGCTTGCCGACTTGCCGAGTTGCAGAATAATATCCAGTAAAATATTACCCAAAAGATGACTCGACGACACAAAAACAAAAAAAGTAGAGTAAAAACCTCACTAAGTGTTGGAATATAGTTGTATAAAGAAAAAGACACCAATAAAGAGAAAAATAAAACAAACAAAAATATTTATTATGAATGATGGCTACAAAAATTAACGAGTACAACGATGAGAAGACAAATGAACGGAGACTTGAATGGGTCTGAACACATACGATACAACGAAGAAAAATCTGTCGAAAAGTATAAGGTCAACTTCGACAACAAATGCTACGTGTCAGGCATCGAGATATTTACCCGTCTTAAAACACATTGCAGACAGAGAAGCTTCAATCACTACGAACTCCGGAGTAATATGAAGTCAATTTACAAACGCACTGTAATACATTTTCGTTATATAATATCATTATGTTGCAGCTAGCAAAAGCATAATTTGATCTGCAAACAAACGTGATACTGTTTATTTATTGTTATATTATTTGTATTATATATACACATGTATTATTTTCATTATCTAAAGACCTGCTGGGTAAGTATTAGTGGAATTTCAAGAGATTATTCTAGCTTTCGTTATTACATATATCTTCAGAGTGTTTTTCTATACTTTCCCACATTGTCATATATTTACTTGAGCAGTCGATGTATGTTGCAACGAGTTTGAATATGTGGTGTTTGGCATCTCTTGCTGAAGAGTGTATCTTTAAATCAAAGAAGCAGATCTATTGGTTGAATTAACAGTTGTATTTTTTCCGCATTACATCGTAAGCATGTGATGAACTAATATGCATATTTTTTTCTAACGCTGAAAGAAAAGTATTGTTGTGGGTATCATATTCTTTTAATAGTCACAACGAACAGTCTATTTATACGTTTATTTATTTGAATCATCCAATATTCACAGCTCATAACTGCAGTGGACTAGTTATATTACATATTGTTATACAAAATTACGTAAATAATTGTTCATTAAAAATATATAAAGACATAGCTACGATTGTATGCACAGTAGTAAACACACAATACAAACTCACAAAATTAAGTCGTTTTAGTTAGGATGTAGGTAATATTTGTTTTGCAGAAGTAAAGGTTTATTTTGTATAGGAAATAAACCTATTAAACTAATTCTACAAATCAGATTGTTGCAGGAAGAATTGGTATTGTACCAACAACCAATCTGAATTGTTTTACCTATTTTAACAGCAGTATAGTGCGTGCAATACTTTCCTTTCAGAGTACTTTCGTTTGTCACAAGTTCTACTAAGTTTTTAATTTACCCACAAATTATTTAGCTTTCCAGAGTTACACAACCAATGAACAATACTTTGTTAAAACGTACGTTATAAAAACCAAATGTATGTGAAACATACCTCTGTTCTCTCTACTCTCTTTATTTTTAGTGAAGTACATTGTCTCCCACGCCATTCCAAAAATCCTCAGAACAGCCGATGATCGGTGTGCAGGAATGTGAACTAGCGAATTCTTTCGCTGCTCTGTCAATGACCGCATGCTGGCAGTTGGACGTTATTGGAATGACAACGAGATGCAGTGTCTACTTGTGGTCACATACAACCGTACACGACCGTGCTCTCCCCGCATTGCAGGGGTGGATGGTGGTTTCCCGTTCAACTAACGTTTATTTGCATACGCCGCGGAAGCGCCGTGGGTCTCTGCTCGGTCCCTGCAGGGTAGGCAACAGGAAATGCGGACAGTAGGGTAGACGGGGGTGTAGGGTATGAACGCAGCAAACCGCAAACAGCCCGAGGATACCCTTGTGTTTGGCAGTCAGGCGAGATGGAACATTGCGACATCCACATTTCCCACCACATTACCTAGTAGAGATAAATCGACGTTTCGGGAACGGTGGGATTCGAACATACCGTTCATAGAAATTTTCCTAGATAAAAATATGGTTATTCATTTTTTTCATGTATTTATACTATATAAAACCTGCGTATGTTCAGTAGGTTATAGCGAGGCAGCTAGACCGACGGTTATACGTTGGCTACGCACACAGGAGGCTCCGGGTTCCATCTATGGATCTGGCCAACCTGATTTAGATTTTACATGGCTCTCCGAATTCGCTCCAGGCGACTTTAAGGATGATTCCAAGGCCGTGGTCGCCTCCTTTCCCAGTTTCTGTTATTCAAGCACGTTGTGCCATCGTTTCCAATAACCTCGCTGTCGACGAGATGTAAAGCAAATTTGACATACCGTACCTTAGTAGGCTATATGTTACAAAACTAAATTTTTGTTTCTTACACGAAATTTCAACATAGCAATTTTAGATTTGCAGGTGAGTCATAAAGATTTATCCGACTTAAATATACGACAGTATATTTCTTATTTAAATTTCAGCAAAATGTTTCTAATTAGGTGTAGTCTAATGGTTATACAATATAATGTGTTCTACAATGGAAATATTTATAATATAATTGCTACTTTTACAAAGAAAAAAAAGGGAACACAATCTCTTCTAACTGTCTTGCATTTATCGCGATACAAAAGAAAATGTGTGAGCTTTTTCGGACGTACCATTTGGCCGCAGAATGATCAAACTATTCAGGTCTGCTTTCGTGCAACTTGAATGTCTACATGTTAATAGGAAAATGAGAACCGATTGGAATTGCCGATTTTTTCTTGTCTCCACTTATAACAGCAGACAGTGTGGTTGCTGCTCCTTGTTCAGTTATTAATTTTTTTATTTATTTTTGAAGACTATACCTACCTGAAACGTAGATCATATAAGTTATTTTCGTTCGATAATGGATTCCCAGATGCAGAGTTTTAATATTATCGATTTTATTAACAACTTTAGATTTCATTTTGTACGTAAATTAGCTTATTTCATTAGTAAATTATGTGGAATAAAATACGCAGGAAACACATCTAAATGTAACAACAAATTAAAAATATTTTCTGTAAATTAATTATATTATAATTCATTATAAATTAGAATATGTGCAAATAACATTGTAAAAATATCTAACACACAAGTGCAAAACGTATGCACGCTATAGTTTTAGTTAAAACCGCATGGACTTGGAAGGTACACTGAGAAAATTAAATGTTGCTACTTAATCTAACTGTTAAATTGTAGTACAAATTTGCTAATTTAAACCAGGTTTCGTATACGTCTGCCCTGTTACTCGGAACAGTAACTTACTTTAGAAAATGAAGTGGCAGTTTTTTAAACCTTGCTGTTTGTCAGTTTATCTCTATTGAAGCTACGAAGCCAGTTAAGGGGCCTTCCTAGATAGATTGCGTTTTTGTGTGTGAGGCAGGAGTGGTGAGGCTGCCGCTAACTAACGTACGCGTTATGGCATACAGTGCTTTACTATTATCCTTTTTCCTAAGGGATTTTAAACGGTGACCACATTATTTTATTTATGGACAGCGTAATTCTAAGTCCAACGCTTGTTCCTATAGTTATGTTTTTCGAATCCGATTGTTAGTCTTCCAGAAACAGCAGTCTGGAAAAGCCATTTTTGGCTATTTGAGGGGCCAGAAAATAATGTTTCTAATAAACGTCCCGAATTTTTAAAAACAATAACGATATAGTTTGAAATGTTTGTGCTTTTCGTATATAGACATATATAATGTGCGTTAAATAGTTTCGTCAACAAGAGAAAAGTCGTAACTCGCCGCAACACATTTGGAGGGTAGGTAAGGAGGCCCCTTAAGTTTTAATGACAGCTACCGCTATTAGGATATATTTGAATGTAAAAACTGTAACTTAAGAACAACCTCACATAATCCTAACCATGCTAAACTTCTAATTATCGAGCATTGTTATAACTTTACAAATGTATTATTTATCATTAAATGCACTCAAACATTTATTTAAATAAAAAATCAGTGACACGAAATTCCTGATCAACTGCAACACAAAAAAATGTTCGGGTTTGTTACACAAATATATATGTAACGCTCGAAATTAATAAAACCTTTATAGTGACCAGTGAACAAAATAAATACGTGTGACAACTACCTGAAGAATAATTGTACATCGTTCAAGTATTTATAAGACCCAACTATAAATAGGAGTTTAGTTAGTTTTTATAACAGAGTTTGCTGGAACATTATTAGTTATGCACAAGCAATAATTCATTCTGTTCTTTTTATGCTTTGCTTAGTGTAGCTGGTTGTGAAGCTAATGAAATAAAGTAAACTTTCTTATGCATGGCATATTAAATAAAATCTCCATTCTAAAACTATTTCATGATGATCCAACTGTTCAAAAGAGGACCAGAGTTAAAAATTTTACTCTCGAAATGTCGATGTCGAAGTATCTTACGTAATTGTAAACGTGATAAGCTAATGTCGGCAAACTTGTTCTGGTTTCCTGAATTTCCTGGTGCCAAATTCAAGTCCTTGCAGCTTGAATTCTAATAACAGAATACTCGTCCGGCTCGTCCGGTATCGTTGAAACTGTCCGGCGCATGTACAGAACTTCCATCCTGATACTTCTTACATACTGGTCGTCGTGGTGAGGACAGGTCTGTGCCGGCGTGAAGAAAGTTTACTATCCGCCAGTTCGTACGCGCGAATGGAGAAACTTTTCCTATTTTCCCAAGTTCAGACTATGTTCTTGGATAACACCGTTACAATTTTTTTTTCTTCGGAATAACCCGTTAGCTTGCACATATGGCTAGCAGCTAGTTGAGAATGTTTTTATGTTGACCTAACCAAATGTAATTTTGCCCTAGTACTCTAGCATATTCGGATAAGTGCTACCAACGACGTGTAAAAAATATACAGGATTTCCCATAAGTTCTGTCTCATAGGGTAAATATAAATGGGTTAAATACGGAACGTTGTAGTAGTAATGTAGTGTATTGAAGTATGATGGCGGCAGTGTGTTCACCTCCAAGTGCCATTACAACAGAAAATAATTTAATTTATGGCCATGAATAGCTTTGTACATGCGGAATCCCACTTGTCCTATGAGATCGGATTCATGGGACATCCTGCATACAGATTTTTAAAATCTCCTTAGCAAAATAATAGCTCATATTATGAGAAAATAGAACAAACATTTGGTAAAGTGCGATCCTTAAAATATATTAAGGTCCTATAGTGTTACACAAAATATTCAACCATATTTTTCCGATATGTTTAACTCCCTACACAATTTTTATTTTCAGCTGCTTGTTTAGTTTCCAAATCAGTGTACCAAGGACTTTTTCTTACTTTTTTATTATTTTATGTCCTTTGATGCGTTTTCATTTCTTCTAATATTTTAATCTGTAATAAAAATCTTCTCTGAAAAATATTGGAAATCAGCTTTAAGCAAGTTTGTTATTTATAACTATTCATAAAATAACAGACCTTAAATTTCTTCGGTTAGGTATTCAAAATTGAATTAAAGTATGCTGATCCTTGCCACCGCTTTAAGTACGAGTTAGAGATTTTTTTATTGCGAAAGCTAAAATACAGAGAATAGAACTCTTTATGACTCAGAATATATACAATTAAATTTACATAACTCTATCACTCTAAGACTTTTTAAATAATCGCAAATATTTAACCCATGGTGTATCCGTAAAATCCCTCAATTCGAAGGATTATTTTTGTTATAGATTCAAGAGAGGCATTTAAATAGCTTCATTAAACGTTAGTTAAAATGAATTCTGGATTTAAGGAATATATTAACAGTAAATGTAGAGCAGGATTTTATTTCGCAGATATTAATGAACGAGTTACCAAATGTAGTAGAAACGTATGTTTTTCCAGGCATCATCTGAAAGTTAAATGAACCTCCCGTAAACGCGTACAAACAAACACAACTTCATTATTCAAACATCAATACAGGAAGAAGTCGCATTCAAATATCCACAATTCTTGTCGGTGTTTGCATGGGATTCGAGGTTTCCACCTGCCGGGCAAGAGATGGTAGAAGTTCGCAACAGTGGCAACGTGCAGTGGCGTGTATTAACTAGGGCCACGAACTTTTCACGAAGAGAATTTTGCCTCTGTTTGTATCAGTTCCTTGCGTGCTCTTCTTCACAGCTATTGGCAGCGCGTCTATGTGAAATGACTTCTCCCATGTCGCTGAGCCAATCCCAATAATGTTACTGCAGCATGACACGCCTGTGACTTATTGGTTAAGTCCCAAGTCAAGTAGGAGTTCAAACATCCACTCACTGGCTATTGTTACAAAAAGGTTTTATATTGTAAGTCGTTATAATATTGGGGGTTCATAAGTTATTATTAGTTTGGGGGGTTTCACTCAGATAGTAGCTACACTGTGGGTTTATTTAGATATTATTTAGGGCTAAATGACTTAAGACAGTTATGGTTAAACGGGCATTTACTATACTACAATGACAGGTACTCTGAATACAAAATATGTTACAATGAGATCTATTTATTAGGAGGGGAGCGCAATATTACTGACTATTAATTTACTATATTAAGTTGAGAGTTGCTGCCACGTAACTAGATCTGACGACCTTACCGAAGCTGGATTGATGAGGAGACGGCATCGACGGACGAGCACGCACCTGGCGGGACTCGAACCACCATCTCTGGTGGAGAACTGCACTGCTGTTGATCTGATGAGTGCTGGTGGACGACCGCTCGACGACAGACGACAGACAGACAGACCCACTTTGCTTGGTAACAGCGCCATATATCGGCGTGCTTGTCCTCGATATTGTGCAACCACGTGGTAGGTGGGGAGGTGAGTTGTTGTCTTCCGTGGTTTCCCAACGCTGACCTGATTGCCGCTCGGACGTCTTGCTGTCCGGCTTGCCAGGCAATATTGCAACAACATGAAGAAGAGCTGTAAATATGCACATAAGACACTGAAATAAACTGGGGAAAAATTATTTTCGAGAAAAGAAAACTCACCGGTAAAATATGGAACGTCTGATATGACGAACAAAACGAATCAAACAAATGTTTGTATACACATGTGTAAACAAATATACATACACACACACACACACATATATATATATATATATATATATATATATATATATATATATATATATATATATATACAGTAGTGTCAAGTCGAAGTCGAAGCAAGGTGACAGAGAGAACCTCAAGAACTGACCGAAATACCCACTGTTGATAGTTTAGGACATAGATATATCTCACTCTATTTTTTTTTTTTTTTTGTTATTTGCGGTTTCACAGCATAGGGTGGAATAAGTGACATGAAAATCTGTGGGACGCCTGAAATTTTGATTGATATTAGCAGACAGACTGGCCACTTCACAGCAAATTACGTTTACTTGCCAGTGTCGCCACATCGCGCCTACCAAAATCATCGGAAAGCTAGCAATTGCGTAACATTTTAATGTTAACGAAAAATGTCGACTTCGAACTAAATTTTTGTGAGTGCCAAGAACCGTTTTATTTCATCGCCTAAACACCCTGCAAATATTGTCGTTGTATTGTAAAGGATTCCTTATAACTATATTTCCTGTAAAACTGTTAGTAATACACTAAATACGGAGAGAAGCAACGTCTAAACTATCAACAGTCGGATTACACACTTTCGAATGGCTCCTGAAGTCCTCAGCTATAATCATCGGACTTGATAATGCATCTTGGAATATCTTGTACACACACATACACACATTCAAGGATTAAGACTATATTGACATCACAGAAGACGGAACTAAATAAAACTTTGAGAAGTCTTAATCATTGTTGAATGTAATAAAATATTTGCAACAATGTAGCCGTCTTCTCAAGTGGTATAACGAGTTTTGGCATATAGACATTTCTCTGAAAACAACTATTATGTGGTGAGTGATGTATCTTAAGTAATAGCAATTAAAGAACGTATAATGCGTGTAAACCCATATCAGTACATTTAATTTAAAAATAAAGTTAATTTTCTCGGGACTGAGAATGTATAAAATTAATTCGTTTGTGTTTTCACTTTTCCCGTTATGCAAGAACATATTGACGCAGAATTAAACTAAAATCATATAAGCGTGTGTAGCACGCGTTTGTATCGCATACGATCAAAAATTGTAGGTTGACTTTCACTTAGACAAGCTCTCAGCGAGTAAACAGCATGGCAGTTCAGTTATTTGCGCCTGTATACAAGGTTGAGGCGAGACGCGTGTGGCTGGCTAACGCTTTGTGTTTCCTCACTTTCAGGCCTCAGATGTACAGTAAAGAACCCAGACGCCACAGTTTTAAGTTTAACCAAAGTATTTTACTCATGACGATATAACAACAAATTTATAACTGTGCAAGAATTCTAAGACTGGATAAAAATCAATAAATTTCCTCTACAGCCAACAACTCTACGATGAAGCTGGATAACAGTTTGGCATTGTTTTTTTGTGAAGAACAATTCAGTATTGAAATAGGTACCCAAGTTTACGGTACTATTTAATCTTGTGGACAGTAACTGCTAATAAGCTAATGGCAACACAGCGAGTATTTGAAATTTCTTCAGTTTGGTAATAATAAACAAATATGTTTTACTGTAGTCTTAGACGTTAATTTATTTGTAACTTTGGTACTAAATACAATACGTATTTGCTTCCACAACTGTGACTGTATTAACGCGTAGCAAAGCTAGGCAAAATATCTGGCAGAAAAAAAAAAGAACTACAGCTTCAGAGGTGCTCACATTTCTTGTTTTCTTAGAAAGTGTGTTTTCGGTGGTAAATCTCTTTGATGGCTTAACGGAGTACGCATGAATGAAGTCAAGGCAACTGGATCTGTGAAACCCGAGTTATTGTGTGACAAAATATTTGAACACTTTAATATTTAGGGATATGTGTATGACTCACGAGTGATGCCAGGCTGCTGAGCGATCACCAAGAGTGCGAATCTCGAGTGAATAATTGTGTCCCACAAAACAGTAAATAATAATTCAGGACCAAACTATCGCAAGTGTAGCGCGATGTAGCCATGTTAAGGGCACCGTCTACTAGAATCGTGAAGATGCGCGCAGACCTTTAACAATCCTGATTTCATTCGAAAACTATTCAACATGTTGTCACGTGGTTAGGCTACGAAATGTAATTTAAGGATCTCAGTACAGGTCTATAATTTTGCCATTAACTGTTATCGTTCCTAACGAGTATTTTTTTGAGTGTGAAAGTGACCGAATCGGGACTTTTGACGCTGATTTTTATGTAAGAGTAATCATTTTCACGATATTCTGAATATTATAGACCTGTAGAGCTACTCTTTACCTTTCGTCGCGTAAGATAAAATTATATGGTCACCGCTTAGAGTCCCATAGTAAAAACAGTTCGGCGGGAAGCTTGCACGCTAGTTCAGCGCTTGGCTCGTTGAGGCGACGCGGCACATGATGCGCGCTTCAAGGTTGACCTTACAGCTCTGCCGCTTTTCAGCCTTTCACGCGTGGGTAGACGGCGCCCTTAACCAGCAATATTGTGATACTGCCGGGCAATACTGTGATATCTCTCGGCAGTATGAAGTTACTGCCATGAAATATGACGATAATGCCCGGAAATATGGCGATACTACCCAGCAATACGGCGATACTGGCTGGCAATATGGCAATACTGCCTTGACATATGACGGTACTTCCCGGAAATATGGCGATACTGCCGTTTAAAATGGTGGGGATACATTCGGCATCTGCAGCTACTGGCAATCACTATAGAAAGAGAACCGACTTTTATGGGATGTTACACATTGCTCCCCAACCAATTATAAGGACAGGTTTTAATTATAGTCGACATAGTATGCTTACAACAAACGTACCGCGACGCCTTTTAGCTTCCGCATGCATAATAATTCTGATTCATGGCTAAGTACCTAATATGCTTACTCGATAAAAGCCAAAGCTCATAATGAACACGTTAAAAATTATAGTTTTTATTTGTATATATATATAATGTGTTACACAAGTACTTGCGCTACACTATCGCTAAAGTTTGATTGGACTTCCTTGTAACATTTCGCATTTAGTAGCCTAAAAGGCTATAAGTAGACACACTGTTAAATCGCGGGAAAAGTAGATTGCTCGCTAGGCTCCAACATGCTTTGTGTAACCCTGAAAGTTTTGCACCTATATTGGCTATCGTTTATACGAAGCACTGTGTCCCTCTTCTACAGACCCAATTAGAACTGAGCAGTTTTAACACAGAACGTGTGTGATTGACAAGAAAACTGTTCACACATGTCACGATTGAGATACTATAGTTTATTGGAGACTATGTTAAATATTTGCGCAATTTTCCAGTGTCTCTAGCTATAAGTATTGTATTGCATATCTTCGCCCGAAGTATTATTATTACAAAAAAGCTAATTTTGATAATATGTAGTCACTGATAATTGAGTAGAAAGTACATTTTTTATGCATAATGTATTCTTACATACAGGCCCTAGCGTTCAAATAAATTCATGCTAATGCTTAACGTAATATCTTCTTATGACTCGAACGAACACAGTTTTGTTTCAAGTAGAATGGCTTTTTTTTCCGTCTGTCGGTTTGTTTTTCACTTGGTAACGCCGAAGACCTCAAGCGCGAAGTAATTTTATCTCTTCCAGGAACGTATAACGTTTGTTTTACAATTTCGTATTTCGTTCTGTGAAAATATTTGCATATTGTTTCGCCGTTTTCCGCTTTAAGTAAACAATGTGCGTCTTTCCCACGCCGGCAATGAAACACTTTTGTCAGAAATCGTACGGACCAGCATCCCACAGTTCAACTCCAACCTTTCCCGTCTCAGGCAGCAAAGATCTCACTCTCAGGTGGGAGTAGGCAGCATGCCTGCCTGAAGCTCTATAACCAAGCAATGCCCTTTGGCAACCATGTTCCCGGCGGGTATGCAAATTAGAAACACAATATAGAAACATAAAACCTGATACTAATTAACTGCAACCAAGCCTTCGACAACCGTTCTTCGATGATTTCCTAGGTTATTGTTTGGATAAGATCACCTGGAAGTTTAATCGCGGCCTGGCCCGTGCTTGCAACAGGCGCAAGATCATATTTCCACAATAACTGGTTTTAGAGACCTGTTTATGGCATAATATTTTGCTAGCATTCTTATTTAATAAAACATTTTTAAGGTAATTGTTTTTCATAACTGTAAAATTATTCATGAAATGTTAATTTTTGTAAAAGAAAACTATAGAACCATGCAAAGTTTGAGTAGCTGTTAGATTATAGTATTAATAATTTATTACCTACTATTCGTCCAGTAAACTGCAGAAAGTAAAATTACGGTACGTTTTTTAATTCTCTTGAGGTAATTTTTAATGTTTTACTATTTCCGTATTTCTTATCAAATAAATAAAAAATGCACTTCTCTCAATTAATATTCGAGAAATATAACATTACAAAATTATTTCAATGTGTGTTTCCAAAGTTTCATTAGTGGTCAAGTGTAAAAAAACCACTCAGGACTCTTGAAGAAAACACAAAGGCACAGAATGACGAATGAGCACAGTTTAACCTCACAAAGCTCAAAAATAGAAAATATTTTGGTGTGAAACATTCAATCATAATACTAGATTTGAAATAAATAGCCCATAGTGTGCTCGCAAAAAATAATATATGAGAATCATACTATATGTTTGCGTGGCCAACGTAAATTGAATTAAACAGTCATACTATGTTACATTTAGCGAAACTTTGTCATTACTTGTTCAAGTCTGGTCTAAACCTCTACAACAGAACCAGTCCGAATAGAGAATGCAAGACACATCCTCATATATATATATATATATATATATATATATATATAGAGAGAGAGAGAGAGAGAGAGAGAGAGAGAAATGAAAGCTGACTGACTGACTGACATATCAAACTCCAGCCCAAACCACTGGACCTAGAATCGTGAAATTTTTTGTGGGTGTTTCCTTCAGGTCGTAGGCGAACACTAAGAAGGGATTTTTTGAAATTCGACCTCTAAGGGGGTGAAAAGGGGTGAAATGTGTTTCCGAAGAAACGTCGATAGAGCTCGAACTCGACGGCCTATCATCGTGATTTTTACTTTAATTAGACACTCGTAAAAATGTATATTAACCAGTTTAAGAGTTTTTTGAAATTCAACATTTAAGGCGGTAAAAAGACCTTAAATGTGTTTCCAATCAACAATCGATATCTATCGCACCCTTCGGGATAGAGAGTTGATATTCACTTATACATATTGCTTGCGTAAATACCCAAAAAGTAGTTTTAGGTTTTATGATTTGACCCCCATGCAGTAAAAATGGGCAAATTGTGTTTTTAATGAATCGTCTATATCTCTGAAACACAATTGGCTATCGTCGTGATTTTAACTTTAATTGGTTACTTTTACAAATGTCTATGACAGGACTCAAACACGTTTCGAAATCCTTTATTTAAGGGGGTGAAAATACGTGAAATGTTTTTTCGATTATCCTTCCATATCTATCGAATCAATCGAAATATCGAAGTGCTCTTTGCTTTAAATTGGTGCTTTTGTAAATATCGCAAGTACCATTTAAAATATAATTTCTGAGTTCGGCTCTAAACTGGTTAAAAAAGGGGTAATGTGTGTTTTCGACTCACATTCGATATATATCGATCCCATAGCTTTTTATATAGCGACGTGATTTTTGTTTAGGGTAGATTCTTACTCAAATACCTAAAAAGCAATTTCAGGAATTTTCGAAATTCGCCACCTAAGGAGGTGAAAAGGGGTTAAAAGGGGTGAAAAGCGTTTTCAATTAATCTTCGATAAATCTTTAGTCCAGCGGGCTAATGTTGTATTTTAACGTCCACGAGATACTAATAAAGTATTCTAAAACGTGATTCAAGGGTTTTTCGAAATTTACTATATTAGGTAGTGAAAAGATCTTGAAAGTGTTTTAGATAAATCTTCGATATAGAGTTAATTTTTGCTTCAGGATGTTGATTACAGAAATTATCGCAAAACGGTTTTAAGATTTTTCGAAATTCGATTTTTCAATACTGTGCAGTGGTCATATGTGTTTTTTTAAATGAATAATCTATTTTGATTCGACTGAACGGGCTAGCGTCGTGATTTGCACTTCAATTGGATAAGTTACTTATACAAATGTCTAAGATGTGAATTTAAAATATTTTGAAATTCGACACCTAAAAGGGTGAAAAAGCACAAAAAATTGTTTTCCATCAACTCATTATATCTATCTAACCAGTAGAGATATTGAGGCGTTGTTCGCATCAGAGTGATGCTTACGTAAGTATTTAAAAATTATGTGTTAGTTTATTTTCTCTTTATAAGATAACTTGATCATTATAATAATAAAACTAAATTTGTAAACGTTCAAGGCAGACGAACCGAAAAGCAAGTACGAGCAGCGAGAAGTAACTTATACATGAGTTTCACTGACATATCGTCGGTATACTGCCATAAGTGATTAAGTCATTAATGATATTTTGTTTAAAAACACTATTAAATTGTAAATATTAACAAAAAAGTGGTACGTTTCTATACTGTGACGCAACAGTACGAAATTACGAAGATACTTAAAACTTGGGCAGTTGTTCGTGAACAACATATACATATTCATAGCATTTTTATCATTTTATCTCATTTTGACTGGCTCACTTTTGGTAGTAAAACGACGATATATCATCTCACTAATATTAAGTTTGCGGTACCAAATCTGTTTCCGTGAAACCTTTTCCCACTGAAACTTTGTAATGGCAATAAAGTTAAAGTGAATATTTTGAAAATATATAATTGATTGCACCGTCACCAATGATTGTGCACAGGGTAAATAAGATGTTTTTCATTCGATTCACCTCTTACCTTAGATGTCTGTAACTACCCCACAACGCCAAATAGGTAGTGCTATAAATAAGGCTCAGGCGAAGTCGCCGTTAGTGGCAGGGACAAATTTAAGACCACTTTTCACGTGGACATATATAGTTACTTATCCTGCTGCAGAACTAGCTGCTTGGACATTATAACATTTGATGACTGAAGTACCAACCTTTAGTACAAATAGGTTCTTCAATTAAAGTAAATATTACAAGTTGCGAATAATACTCGCGAGCAAAGTCGCGGGGGACTGCTAGTATATATATATATATATATATATATATATATATATATATATATATATATAATGAAGTGTCCTGACACACTCACTCACTTATCAACGCACAGCCCAAACCGCGGGACCTAGAACCATACAGTTTTGAGGGAAGCTTCTCTTTGCCCCGTAGGCACCCACTAAGAAAGGATTTTTCGAAATTCGATAATTAAGGGGGTGAAAAGCGGTGAAATGTGTTTTAAAAGAATCCTTGATATCTCATTAACCGGGAATACAATCATAAATTTTTTTACTTCATAATATTGCCCAAAGAAATGCATATTTGCAAATGTTTCGATTATGCGAAATTCGAAAATTAAGGGGACGAAAAGTCGTAAAATGTGTTTTTTCATTAATCCGTGATTTATCCTAAACTGTTTCAGATAGTGGGGTGATTTTTTCTTTAAAATGATGCTTAAGTAAATACTTAAAAAGCATTTTTACAATTTTTCGAAGTTCTTTCTTGAAAGCTCTTAAAATAATAAAACTTGGTTTTTTAATTAATCCCACTCATCTCCTAAACCAGTGAAAATATTGAAATGGTTTTTGCTTTTAAATAAATCTAACGTAAATATAAAAAAAAAGTAATTTCAGGATTTTTCGAAATTTGTCCTAGAAATTTGTTAAAAAAATGAAACGTGATTTCAAATAATCTTCTGTACCGCTTATACCCGTTGTGATATCGAGATGATTTTTTAATAAGAATTAAGCTTGTGTAAATATCTACAAATCGAATTCAGGCTTTTATGAAATTCGAAAATTAAGTATGTGAAAAGCTGTAAAATGTTACAGTCTCCCGAGAAATTAGACTGATAATGGAGAAATAATTCAACAGTCGTTTCTTTTTGCCAACTTACTTATAAATAAAACCTCTTTGGACTGTAGTGGGGTGGGGTTACGGGTTCGTATCCCGTGCAAGACTTTGCGATGTGAATTACTATGACATCATACGAGCATATTGCGCGCGCTCTTTACACTGTGCTAAGACAGTTAATTACAGTTCACTGTTATTGTGTACGCTAGCTGTTAAATGCCTTCATCACGTATTTTATCCAGAGTTACTGTTTACATTACATAATTTCACGCGGGCAACGCCGCAGCCGTCCAGCTAGTTACTTATAAAATAATAAAATGTATGTGTTGAAATAGGCAATTTTCGCGAAGTCGTTTTAAGACAAGCAGACACTCTAAATTGGATATCAGTTCTTGACTGATGCATTAAGATTGGATCACAGTATTAGACATTCCTTTGAGAGCTCCAAGATAATACCCTACTTGCGAGACCTCAATGAATAAAACGTGTGGTAGCTTACCTGTAGTATAACTGGCTACTTATTATAGTGTTAAACAATAAACACAAAATCATGTTTCAAGAATTAATAGATAGATATATGTGCTTGTATGTACTGTGCAACATTAGTGGTTGCAAATAAGACAGTGGAAAAAAGAAAACGAAAATAATTTGTTTAGTAAATTTTTTTGGAATAGTCTCTATTTCTTCTGAATTTTAGATAAAGTTTAATTGTAGATTTTGCCTACATTTTAGAAATTATTCGGAACTATATCCTTCGTTTATTTTGAGGTTAAAGTCAAATTCTAGGTCACAAAAATCTAACATGGCTGCTGATGGGGGGCCTTGACCCCTACAAGGTGGGTGACTCCACACGGCTCCACCGTCAGATTCCCACAGAACATACTAAACAACTGCTATAGATCAGTGTTTCCTAACCTGAAGCTCAGTGAAATATTTTAAGCGCAAAATAATGTTGTAACTCTATTGTTTAAGCGTATGAATACCGTGAGTTATTACTGGATTTAACTGACAGTCGTGGTACAATATTTGCCAACAAGCAGCCGTAATTAGTATATGATATAGTGAGTGTTCTGATAAAAACTGAACCTGCAGAAGTGGCGCTACATAATTCTCTGGACTCGTGTTCAGAAAGACCAAGGTTCGTTCACCGATCTAATTGCCGTGTTTTGTTTCTGATTCTCTAACTTACTGGATCTGTTTCAGTGAAATAAAATTTTATCAATTATTTGCTGGAATGTGACGAATTAAATAAATAATTACTTGACTTAACCAAATGCACTGTGGCCAGAGCGAAATGCCGGAGGCAGCACACCTATTATTTTTTATCCAACGATTTTTTTTTTTCGCAACGCCTGCTCCTTAGAATAAAATATTTGGTTACACAAATTACACAATTTCTTTGGAATTACGCAAAGTAAATTTTGTTGAGCCAACTAAATATTTTTATTAATGCACGCGGTTGTTTGAAGTCACACCTCGAAAACCGTTTGGTCATTTTTTGAGACAATTAGCATTGTATGTACATGTGTAAGTGTATTTAAATATGCTACATTCAGGTACTTCCAGTCCCCATAGTACAATTTCTACGGAGAAATCATAAAGAAGTAAAATTTGTTATGTACGATTGGGTAAAATTTATGGATTTTACGAGCGGCATAAACTACGATATGTCGATCACTAACGTAAAGTTTTGGCCAGATATGGAAATGAGCTGTCCCCTGTGCGAAGGGTGCCGGCTTCTGTTCTTGGTGCTAGCACGTATTTTATTTGAATTATTCTCTACAAAAATATCTGCTTAGCCAATCACATATTTTGCTGTACTGGCTAAAATAGTGCATTTGGGCCATAGAATAAAATAAATAATTATGTTTCTACAACAAAAATATTTACTTCGCAGTACAAACACCAACTAGCTGTTTCCCGTGGCTTCATTCGCGTTGTTGTAAATACAAAACATATTTTAACAGACTTTAAAAAAAGGAGGAGGTTCTCACTTCGTTTTTTTTTAAGTTTGTTATTTCAGAATTCCGTAGTTTATAAACCGATTTTGAAAATTTTTGTTTTGTTGGAAAGGGGATTATTTCAAAGGGGTCCCCATTTTAATTATAATAGCATTGGACCTTGGATTTCGAAGATACACCGGGGAAGTTATCAAAGTTGAATAGGAAATTTTTAGTGATTGAGATATTGATAGGTTTATGATAATCCAAGTCTAGGTAGATACCTAACTATGGTCAAGGTCGTCCTGGACTGACTTGAACTGCGAAGGTACAACGGAACTCCTTAAGGGCGCGATTCACCTCAGTTTTCAACGTCTTTATTTTTGTTATATTTGTACCAGATATTTTTTCTTATTTTATACATACATTGTGACTAAATCTTCTTCGTAGGTAACTTTTGTACCTCTCATAGTTTTTGCGTAATCTATATATATAAAAATGAAAGCTGACTGATTGACTGACTGACTGACTGACTGACTGACATATCAAACTGCAGCCCAAACCACTGGACCTAGAATCGTGAAATTTTTTTTGGTGGTTCCCTTCAGGTCGTAGGCGAGCACTAAGAAGGGATTTTTCGAAATTCGACCTCTAAGGGGGTGAAAAGGGGTGAAATGTGTTTACGAAGAAACGTCGATAGAGCTCGAACCCGACGGCCAATCATCGTGATTTTTACTTTAATAGGACACTCGTAAAAATGCATATTAGCCAATTTAAGGATTTTTCGAAGTTAAACATTTAAGGGGCTGAAAAGACCTTAAATGTGTTTCCAATCAACTATCGATATCTATCGAACCCTTCGGGATAGAGAGTTGATATTCACTTCAAAATATTGCTTACGTAAATACCCAAAAAGTAGTTTTAGGTTTTTTTGAAATTCGACTCCCAGGCAGTAAAAAGGGGCAAAATGTGTTTTTTATCAATCGTCTATATCTTTGAAACACAATTGGCTATCACCGTGATTTTAACTTTAATTGGTTACTTTAACAAATGTCTATGACAGGACTCAAAGACGTTTCGAAATTCTTTATTTAAAGGGGTGAAAATACGTGAAATGTGTTTTCGATTATCCTTCCATATCTATTGAATCAATCGAGATATCGAAGTGCTCTTTGCTTAAAATTTGTGCTTTTGTAAATATCCAAAATACAATTTAAAATATATTTTCTGAATTCGGCCTTAAACTGGTTAAAAAAGGGGTAATAAGAGTTTTCGACTCACATTCGATACATATCGATCCCATAGTTTTTTATATAGCGACGTGATTTTTGTTTAGGATTGATGCTTACTCAAATACCTAAAAAGAAATTTCAGGAATTTTCGAAATTCGCTACCTAAGGACGTGAAAAGGGGCGAAAAGTGGTGAAAAGCGTTTTCAATTAATCGTCGATATATCTTGAACCCAGCGGGCTAATGTTGTGTTTTTTACGTCCACGAGATACCAATAAAGTATTCTAAAACGTGATTCAAGGGTTTTTCGAAATTTACTCTCTTAAGTGGTGAAAAGACCTTGAACGTGTTTTAGATAAATCCTCGATATCTATC
>PNEQ01092153.1:0-15269 GCA_003012365.1 Medauroidea extradentata
CTTTTGGCAGTATACCGACGATATATCAGCTGATATTGTAGAGGAACCTAAGTGGAAAGCGAACTGCAATTTTACCCCTTTTAAAGACTACATGTAAATTGCACTAATTCGATCTGCCTTGTAGTTTTTGTGTGTCAGAATTGAACGTTTGCACGCAGCTTTTAACGGAATTCGAGCTCAGAACCTCCCGGAATTTAGATCTGAGTGACAAACAACTGCGTCACGTAACGTCGAAATAATTCATGAAAATAAATTTTATTGAAAAAAAAATAAAATAAAATATCTGTGTCCTGGGCTCATAGAGGTTGTACAGCACTACGTCTCGATAGGTTACTGTAGTGAAACTCCTGTATAAAATGTTTCTCGCTGCTCGTTCCTGCTTTTCGGATCGTCTGCCTTGATTATTGACCAACTAAGTTTTATTCTTAATAATTACGTTTCTTACAAATAAAAAAAATATATACATATTTTTTAAAAATATTTACGTAAGCATCTCTCTGACGCGAACACCACCTCAATATCGCAACTGGTTAGATAGATATCGTGGGTTGATGGAAAACAAATTTTGTGTTTTTTCACCCTTTTGGGTGTCGAATTTCGAAATATTTTAAATTTACATCTTAGACATTTGTATAAGTATCCACCTGAAGTGTAAATCACATCGCTAGCCCGATCAGTTGAATTAAAATTGACCATTCACTAAAAAAACACATATCACCCCTGCACAGTATTGAGAAATCGAATTTCGAAAAATCTGAAGTTTTGCGGTAATTTATGTAATCATCATCCTGAAGCATAAATTAATTGTATATCTCGACGGGTTCGATAGATATCGAGGATTTATCTAAAACAAGTTCAAGGTCTTTTCACAACTTAAGAGAGTAAATTTCGAAAAACCCTTGAGTCACGTTTTAGAATACTTTATTGGTATCTCGTGGACGTAAAAAACACAACATTAGCCCGCTGGGTTCAAGATATATAGACGATTAATTGGAAACGCTTTTCACCACTTTTCACCCCTTTTCACGTCCTTAGGTGGCGAATTTCGAAAATTCCTGAAATTGCTTTTTAGGTATTTGAGTAAGCATCAATCCTAAACAAAAATCACGTCTCTACATAAAAAACTATGGTATCGATATATATCGAATGTGAGTCGAAATCTCATATTACCCCATTTTTAACCAGTTTAGGGTCGAATTCGGAAAATATATTTTAATGGTACTTGGGATATTTACAAAAGCACCAATTTAAAGCAAAGAGTACTTCGATATCTCGATTGATTCGATAGATATGGAAGGATAATCTGAAACACATTTCACGTATTTTCACCCCTTTAAATAAAGAATTTCGAAACGATTTTGAGTCCTGCCATAGACATTTGTAAAAGTAACCAATTAAAGTTAAAATCACGACGATAGCCAATTGTGTTTCAAAGATAAAGACTATTCATTAAAAACACATTTTTCCCCTTTTTACTGCCTGGGGGTCGAATTTCAAAAAACCTAAAACTACTTTTTGGGTATTTACGTAAGCAATATTTTGAAGTGAATATCAACTCTCTATCCCGAAAGGTTCGATAGATATCGATAGTTGATTGGAAACACATTTAACGTCTTTTCAGCCCCTTAAAAGTTGAACTTCGAAAAATCCTTAAATTGGCTAATATGCATTTTTACAAGTGCCCTATTAAAGTAAAAATCACGATGATAGGCCGTCGGGTTCGAGCTCTATCGACGTTTCTTTGGAAACACATTTCACCCCTTTTCACCCCCTTAGAGGTCGAATTTCGAAAAATCCCTTCTTAGTGCTCGCCTACGACCTGAAGGGAACCCTCACAAAAAATTTCACGATTCTAGGTCCAGTGGTTTGGGCTGTAGTTTGATATGTCAGTCAGTCAGTCAGTCAGTCAGTCACCTTTCATTTTTATATATATAGATATATATATATAATATATTAGTGGCAAAATGTACGATAATATATTTATATGCTCAATGTGGCAACATAGCACTGTACTGTCCCTACTTGTGCTCCAGATAGCCTATCTTACTTATCTCACTACTACTGTTCTGATCTGCATATTATGGGTCTATGTTAAAATTCTGAGCAGTCCAAACGTGATAATGTTTTTACTTGACGTAACCTGGTCGTTGAGCGCAAGAAGGGATTATCTCCGTGTATTGTTGCCACATTGCGCACATAAAATGTCGTTATACAACATTTTGCCAATTGT
This sequence comes from Medauroidea extradentata, assembly GCA_003012365.1. NCBI lineage: Eukaryota > Metazoa > Arthropoda > Insecta > Phasmatodea > Phasmatidae > Medauroidea > Medauroidea extradentata. The sequence goes on from PNEQ01092153.1 coordinate 2,231, forward strand.
ATTTTCGTCTTCAAATTTAACCCAAGATTCGTGTGTTATACTTATTTATTATAAGTTTGGTTCTAGACGTTCTGTACGTGTACATATACTTAAATAAATTTGCTACTATGTGTTCGCACTATTGCTAATGTTAATTTTTTTAATGTTTACATAACAAGACACACATTTTGTAAAATTACTTACGCCAGTAATGTAGTGTCTGTTTTGTGTAGTTTCGTGTCCACAGCGATACGGGTTCAACTGTCTGTGGGATTACCTGGAATTGGGATTCTGCACATTGTCGTAGATGCGTGGGTTTTGTTTTAATATCAAAATTTTACCTCACCACGGAATGCAACTGCTTTACCGTGCTATGTAACCTCCTTTTACACAATTTGAGTTAAAGAGTTCTTCGATAAAAAAAAAAAAAATTGGAAATCGCATCCTTTCGACACGCCTACTTGTTTTGTTACCCGCTTTGCATGACAGCCGCTATGACTGTATATGTTTCAGGCGATACAATTTTTTTGTATTAAGACAAACATTTGACATGCCTTTTTCTCGAAAATGGTTCACTCAGCACTTTCTGACATGACTACCTTATTTGTTACACTTTTTAACCTAGTCTATGTTTAGTAACACAACATGAATAACAATGACGTGTTGCAGAGTTACAAGCCAAAACAAGACCTGATTTGAACAACGATGTGCAGGTGATATGATGAAACTCGCTTGCTGAGAATGAAGAACAGTTATTGTTGATGCAGTGCTCATAGTGTCGTTTAATACGTAGAAATTTTTGAAATATTAATTTATAATTCTAAAATATATTTTTAGGGTAGCATTACTCCCACTATATGCATTTTTAAGACAAATTAAAAACCTGAGTTCCTAATAGATTATTGTGAGCTATCACCACGCAAAATAGACAAATAAGCACACTCTGACCTGACTCACCATGTGTGTGTGTGTGTGTGTGTATATATATATATATATATATATATATATATATATATATATATATATATATATATATATATATATATATATATTTATATCTGCTTAATCATCAGGTTCTATTTTCCCCCTGTAACCTATAGATATTCTCTTGTTACGGGCACTGAACTTTAAAACCCAGTTGAATTAGGTTTACGTTTTAATCAGTATTTGTATTTTTGGGGTCGTTCGTTTTAAATTCATTTTAATATTTACATTGGTATTTAAAGTTTAGGACAAATAAAAGTTCAGAGACTTATTCAGTGCAGTGCAGGATTGGTGCATAGCGAACATTTTTAACTGTGCTAGGAGAATGTTATAATATCTGTGTATTAGCGCGAGGAAATTGGGCATAGATACAGAGAGAGGTATAAGAAAGGATTGTTTTATGAACTTCGAAATGATCCGGACGTGTCGAGGGAAGAGCTGTCCTGGACCGAGGGACGTAGATAATTTTTTACATTTCATTACGTACATTGTATTTAAACTAGTAAGGCGTAACTATTAAATAATAAAGTAAATTAAAATTTTAAGATAAACGTTATCACCTAATAATACTCAAAACAACTTCCAGTACCGATTTCATCCTATAATGTGCACCTAATAGTAAAATGGAATGTTTCTATAAAGAAACATTGTCGGTTGTTCGTCACATCTTTATTTATTAAAGGAAAATTGTTATAAACAAAATAGGTGAGGCAGGCTTGCATGTATGCTGTCTAGTGTAACTAGTGGGGCCGAGCAGGGAGTGGTCAGGTGTGGTCAGCAACCGGGGGTGGCAAAGAGGGTGGGTTACCCTTCAAGGTGTGAATAACGACAGACCTCCCCTCCCCCACCCCATGACTGTGCCCCATTGTTAGGTCGGCCTTGTACGAGTTTTTCGCCCAGGTTCTTTCTGTAAACGTTAATGGTCACTTCCACCCCTCCGCGCAGCTGTGTGGGGCGCGCTGGGGGTCTGCGGGGGAGGGCGTGTTTATGATAATGAACCCTCGGCGGGGAGAGAGTCACCGCCGCGGCTTTGCGGGACTTTTTACGGTCGTTTGCTCGCAACGCGCTGGTCCCGGGGCACAAATTACCTGCACCGCATTCCTCGCCCGGACACCTGGACGTCTTTGCCCGGTGAAATATCGCCCCGTCACGGTCCCGTGTTTCCGCGAGTCCCTATGTGAGTTCAGTTCCATTCACTAGACGTGGCCTCTCGTACAACTGCCAGCTGCGGGAATAATGAACTCTGAGCATAGACTGGTCACGTCGAAGTCGCCACTTTTCAGTCCCGTCTTCAACAATAACAGTACAATGAAATATATACGCTATGTTGCAACATTTTATATTAAGGGTGAGTGATAGTCACCATCTTGCATTTTTGTATTTTGTGTCATAACTTTTCTTCTGGCAAAATTCATGGAACTTAAACTAAACTGCAGAATAGAATGCGTATTTATAGAATTTTAGACACCATAAATCGTTATTTCCTGTTACTACTGTTACAGATCTAATTGCAGTTAAGAAAGTAATAAGAATGTTTTAACTGCAGTTCGATCTGTAACAATAGTAACGACAAAAATATATTTACGGTGTCTAAAATTCTATCAGTGTGTATTATATTCCGTAGTTCGGTTCAAGTTCCAAAAAATAGCCAGAAGAAAGGTTATGAAAAAAAAATACAAAAATCAAGATGTTGACTATCACGTCACTCTTAATATTTTGGGGAAATAGTACACACATCTACACATCTAGAAGGCCTAAACATGTTGTTTTAACGACGGTCCGAAAATGCCCAGTTTCTGTATTACATACGAATCACTTGACATACAGTGCATAGCGTACGAGCTGGATCCTGTTACTGTGTCAATGCGTGCTGTACAAATAAATAGCCTGCGACTCGTCTGATATGTAGCGGCTAATAACAGCTACGGTGATATTACACGACAACATGTTCCCAGTCCGAACTCTATACGCCATGTACTGTGAAATTTAGCGCAGAAACGATGCATTTTCTGATCAATGTACTTACAACGTTATGGTTCCTCTAGATGTGAGCGTTGTTTCTCTAAAATGTAGACACCAAATTTTGTAACATTCTGTAATGGCTAGTGGTGGGGATATACGAAGTGACTTAAAGGAAAATGATAGTTAGGGCTCCAATAGTATTAATTTTACCTCTACTAGCCGATGGACAGGGTATTCCCCCAACTAGTTACAGGAACTCGATGTTTATATCAGAAAAATCATTACACAACTGTCAGAACCTGTGTCTGGAAATAACTTCAAAAGATGGAAAAATCGATCGGAAGTAAGAAATAACACGTTAACTCAAAATCTGCATAGGCGACTTGTAATTTTTAATTTAGGTTCGATCTCCAGAGTCGATTATCCTGATTTCGATTTTAAATGTTTCCCGAAATGGCTCCAGACGAACTCTTGGATGGTTATCCTTAACTGGCCTTACCTATGGCCGACTTTTCTGATAGTTCCTGTCCTGAGAAGTTGTGTGTAACAATATCTAATTACCTATCTGACGACAGACACAAAGCCCAATAAAAATAAAAGAAGAGCTTGATAAGTACACTTGCAATAGCACGAAGGTGTACAGGATACAAATTCTCGTATGTGAAACTGAGGTTCATTCTACTACAGGTTAGACAGAAAATGTGTTTTCTTATGGGAGAGTTTGACACAGGGAAAATTTCTGCCGCTAGTTTCGCTGCAATCGCATGTAGACCAGAAAATTACGAAACTTGGAAATGACAGAAGTCATTTAACTTAATTTTAAAGTGAAAATAAACCAATTTCGCGTTTTAGATTATCAACTTCATGTAACTAAAAATTCAGGAAAGCTCTGTGATTGGTCAGTTAGCACCCATTAGCGATACTAGCGCTCAATTACCCCTGTGCCAAACTTTTAACGTTGATCTTCCTAACCTGCAGTAGAATTAACCTTAGTGAAACACATGTTTCTAGGTTATGTAGGGACTGTGGCTCTGTGAACGGTTTCAGCGTGACCATATGCTACCCCTGCAGAAGTGCAGTATTGAGGACAAATAACTAAGGAAACACGTATGCAACATTGAGCCCAATGAGATTCATGGTGGTAGGCAGCCCCAAAGGTGCAGATCTAATACGTAAAAATGCATGATGAAGTGTCAAACATATGACATAAACGAACGTAATTTTAATCACAGGTAAATTACGTGAAGAAAAGTAACCACAGAAAATAATGTTACAGAACAAGTAGACCCCTTAAGCACACTTAATAGCAGTTGGTTCCCCCCCCGTACTATTTGTTAGAACTTTGCAAAAAAAAAGTCACCTGTGGAGTTATCACTGAATCAGTGGATGTCTGGACGCCACGGATTTAGGCAGCCTGGAAGACGGTAGTGCTTGTCATTTTATGGTGCGTTTACAATGCTCAGTTCACGCCTTTTGGCCCAGTGTTGCATGTGTGTTATCCAGATTATTTGGCTTCAGAGTAGTACTCGCACCGGTTTGGCATATATGAACGATTCACCCTCAATGTAATTTATGTGCTTGATGCTACTTTTGACATGCCTACTTTATCCAGTTTTACAGGAAGCGAAGAAACTGATATGTTGGGATACTAACGAAAATGAAATATGGGCACGGTCAATATTGTTCGTAATTTTAGTTGACAATTTATGGTTATGGATTGACACGAATAGATCGTTAGTCTAGATCTGAATTAATATGAAGGACATGTCTGACTTTAAAGGTAGTAAATTTGTCAGAGTCGGCGTTTTGTAACTCTACGCCTTCCAATAGTATGTACATGTGAGCTTGTTTTGAAAGCAACAATACAATGGAGTGGACATGTCTGGTTTTGAGTGAAAATAATCCTCACTTGAGTTTTTAATGGGACAGCTCGTTTTTAAATTCAATTTTATTATACGTATAGGTATATTCGTTCACCACGATTCCTATATAATATATATGTTTTAACTCACTTGCGGATTTTTCGTTTTGTAAGTTTACTCCTCGTCTGCACTCGTTCTTTAACAAATAATTTACCAACAATAGTTTTCACAAAAATTACTATTTCGGTAGATTGTCGACTGTCTATTTTATGATTTTAACGAAACCATACCTATCTCAAATGGAATCATAATAAATGCGGTTTTTTAAATAGAATAAACGGGTGACCCTGTGTGTAATCCGTAAATATTTACCATAGGCCAGTTTTAAATGAGTTAAAACGAGTTCATTCCAGACTAATTACAGAATGGTGGTCAATAAGATAACGGCTAATTTTTCTAATACACAGTCATGTGTTTTTTTTCTTCAGTCAATTGTTTACATTGAAAACTTATAATTATTTTATGCGAAGTGACTACTAAAATAATTCCGGTTAGTTCTAGCAACGAAGAATTAGGAAGTAAACGATTTCCTGTATTACACATTGTTGCAATTTTTAAAAGTAATATTTGATTTTTTCCTCTGTCGCTTTAAGACGTGTTACATGACTTATAGTGGTGATCATTTTATATTATTAATTTGCCACACTTGGATTTTATTTCGTGTTGTTTGGTGTGTTGACTCCAATGTTTATTTCTTAGCTCGGTGATGTGCTGATCTGCGTACAGGCACTGCAGTGTAATTTCTAAATCTGAATTGAATTTTGTGTTACAGTAAAAAATTGACCTGCTACTCAGCGTATACAGTTTTGAATGCCGTGTATGTTTAGAGAGGTTGTGTCCGTATGCTCCTGCTTTCCATAAAAAAAATAATTTCATTTAAATTTATTCCTAGATAAAACACGACTTTAAAATTCTTTTGCGGATAAGGTAACGTTTCTTCTTTCAACCAAGACGTAAAATAACTATATTTAGACACAAATAATTAATATTATTTCGAAAACACTGGCCCTGCATGTCACTTTATGAATACTTCGTTATACAATTTTATCATAAAATTATGAGAGTTCTGTGTGGTCGCAATTAACTAAGCGGCATTTACGTATTCATGGCTGGCGCTAGCACAAAGACTCGTCAAGTTAATTAGTGTGTTCTTGTAGCCCAGGTTCGGAATGTTCCTATAGCGGCTGTCAGTGGCTGCAAGTAAAAACCGACATACGACGGCTCGATGTTCAAACGTCCGTGGCAGATGCATTAGTTTCCTTGAAGAGTAATGGCGGGCAGCCGGACAGGACGATGTTTGATTGCCCGGAACCACCCTGCTTTTATAGGTTCTGCGTGGAAGACTCGAGGGCTGGATCGACTCTTGTAAGTGCTACACATCCACCAGGACATTTCGAAGCCTCGTCACGTGACACGGCTATTTGTGGCAGGTGGCGGTATTTGTTTCGTGTCGAGGCCTGGTCCTGTCACCCTCCCCCACTTCTTTTTTACTTTCCCACTCCGACACATACCCCAATATATCTCCCGACGAAGGTTACAATTCTCCCCCCTCCACCTCCACCTCTTACTTTCCCCTGTGTCGGTCTCTCCCATTCATCCCTTCATTCACTTCTCTTAACGTGGAAAAATAGCGTTGCGGGGATGGCGTGCTGGTATTTCTGGTTTTCACAAAGCGGCAGAGGTACAGCCTCCCTTTCCGCCCACCCCCTCCGCCCACACACACACACACACACACACACACACGCACACCTAGTTCTGCCAACCCACCACGTCTTTTCAGCTTCTCATTCACGCGGCTGAGGCGTGGAAACTACCTCACCTGGCCGCCCACCCTCTGCCTCCACCCACCTCTTACCTGTACCCCTCCCCCTCGAGAACTTCAAGGGGGCCGGAAGTGTCGGCGTGCTCTTCTTCCCCTCATTCCACTCTCTTATTTTTTTCTTCCCAGCCCAGCTCATGAGTCTTGCGGGTCATCTGTCAACCGTCACCCGCACTGGAGCAGGTGTGTGTACTTTCCGTCTGATGGCGATACCAAGCTTAGGGTCGAGGTCGTATCTTGAAGTTATGATTACAAACGCAAGCGTATAATTATTCAATTTTTAATTTAAAATGTAGTATTTAAGGTTAAGTGCGGTTTTATACGGGTTCTGACGTATCCCGTGACCAATGTAAATTATTTTATTTCTCCAAGTAATTTGATATTCCTTTCCAGTATAAAACATGCCATTATTCAAATCCATGAAACCTAAAAAAAAATATTTCATTACAGTAAAGAAAAGTCACAGTTTATTTTTACATATTTCTCGTTCAAGTATAAAAATTATTAGAGTTAAAATTTTCGGTGCGCCGCCTTTTAGCAACAAAGTCTTAAGTGCCGATGAGATTAAAGCGAGGTAACGGGACACCACAATATCCATGCCCGATCCAGGATCCGAACGCAGACCTCTCGCACCGTAGACCGGCGCCTAACAGACTACGCTCTTCTACAGTGATAATTGAGCACACCCACGTGAGATACTGACCTTGCGCTTGAAACCAGTGTGCCACAGCAATCAGTATTGCTCTCTGCTGTAGGTACTGTATGACGAAATGTTTTTAGCATAATAGTAGAAACAGTTTAAAAAAGACTCCTCCCAGTTGCTAGTGCTGATTGTGAAATGTAAGTGACGCAGGAATGTGAAGCCCACACCACCCTCTCTAAATTTGCAAACGTTAAGCGAAGGGCGATAAATCTAAATGTATTATAACCCTATTTGATGTCCTGTTTAAATCGGTTTGGAAATAGATGACTGGGGACATTGAGTTAGTATGAAATTTTTTTGATTAGTTATGTTTGTGGACTACAGATTTCCTGAAACTTCACAAATAATCGGCATGAAATTATGATGGAAGCTGGCCTGGCAGTTCATAAAAACTGAACTTCCAGCGTAAGTTTGAGTAAATAACGTTAATATTGCTGAACAAGTGATGGCTCGCATTAAAATGTTTGCACGACTCAAGTCATGTACACGTTTGTACATAACGTATATGTAACTGCAGCTGCTGTTGTACAGGCAAAGAAACACAATATATTTTTTTTTAATTTTTTTTTTAAATACATTCTGGGTGTGAAATGGCTTTGGCAAATTTGTGATTCATTTTATGATAAAATAGTTCCACTCGTAATATACCAGTCTGTAGTTGTAAACTACATCCGTCTATATATACGAGTCCCACATATCCTTCTCCCTTTACCAACTTATCTCTGAGCGGGAAGGGGGCACTAATGGAACAGTGGTTAAAGCGCTCGCCTCCACCAAGTTAAATATAGTACGAGGATGATACCCGAGTGTCAGGGTAAAGCTCCATGGATGCAGACATATTAATGGACGCACGATGCTTGTTCTACGGTGGAGAAGTGCTGGAATGAGAAGAGCCGGAGAAATGGGATATCCCCGAGAAAACTCGCCGACCAACGACATCGCAAGGTACGATTCCCACATGCGAAAATCCGGGAATCGAAACCGGATTCCTTTATGGAAGACGAGTGGTGTGGCACACGTGCGCCGTGGCTCCTCCCCCCAGATGATTCGCGTCGGATTTCCGGCGTGATCGCCCTGCATTATTATCTATGGGAATCGTACCAGATGATGCCGTTAGTCGCAGAACTAAGTAACCAGTCGGCGTGTTTTCTCGGGGATCTCCCTTTCCCCCCGCCCTTGCATTCCGGCACTGCTTTATTCTCACCTCGTGTCATCCCTCACCTGTGTTAAAGACATCGATGTTTAGCGCTGACCTAAATCTCACTCACTCAGTAAGCGGTAATTTTGGTTGCCTTTATAATTGTTTCGTGTATCCATACGAAGCAACGAGCTATATAGTAAACAAAGAGGGGCGGAAACCGCAATCTCCAAGGCTCTGAGGTGAAGCTCAATTGAACGTGGTATTTTGACTCTAGATAAAATGGCGGACTCTTATTTCCGGTCGAGAGACGAGAGCGTTTATGCTAATTTAAACATTATTACGGTATAATATATTACAATAATAATTGGCATTTTTTCCTGTGTTTAGCGGGAATATAGTGGAGTTATAAAGTAACGGCGTTTATGCGGATATGTGACGGATTTTTAACATAATGTTGGCTACACTGCTGTTCGCCATGTTTTCTGGGGTCAAAACAGCCGTTCAATTGGGCTTCACTTTGGGAGCGTTTACACCCCTCTATGTTAACTATATAGCTCGTTGATACGAAGCCAGAAAACAAAATATTTAGTAATGAAAATCTCGGTTTATAAGCGTCCGTTACCACGCACTTAAAATGCGTTGCAGTATGTTCGTAAGTACTGTTTTTTTTTTTTTTTTTAAACTAAACTTTCCCTCATGTGCGCATTCTGTAAATGTACTAAAAGTAAATACTTCAAACGATGACGGAAAGGTAGTTTCAAAGCATCACGTCAATTATAAAAATCATTTCGGAGCTCCTCAAAATGGCTAAAAAACAGCCTGTCCAACCTGTTATATTTGAAAACTACTCACGGGATTCATATGAAACAACTCTAGAAACGTGCAATGGACTTTGCTTAAAACTTTCCGCCAATAAAAAGATGGAGCCAGCCGCAGTCGGGGTTCGAACCCGTTTCTTCCCGAATGCGAGTCTAATGTGTAACCGTTGCACCCCCTTACTCGGTTCTAGGCCTTTAATGTTTTCTGCGATGTTTGGCGTGATCTGCAAAACATCTTTCACTAGCTAAGCTTAAAATAACACCGCCTAGGTCCAAGGAAGGAAAGATTTGGATATAGCGAAAATCAAAATGTTATTATCTAACGTTCATTTTAAATGTAGATTTGGTATTCCATTTAATTTAAAAGGCTGAAATACGTGTTTCTTAGTGACAGCCGTATGTCTACTTCGCATTTTTTTAAAATATGGCTGTATGACATTAATTTACGGTGGCATAAATGCCATGTCGATTAAATGGTTTTTGAAAGTGTAATAATATCTATGAACTCAACTGTCCATGTGAGTTACTTTTTTTTCTTTTATAAATAAATCGTGACTTTACAATTGCCTATTTAATAATTTGGAATGTAATCTGACAAGTTTTTGATATATTTACGTTATTTAATATGAAGTGTACATTTCTAAAACGCTGGTTTGTATTTCTCGATGCAACATGGCGACACATTTCTGCCACGTTATAGTGTAAACATTTCAATATAAGAAATAGACCCGCTGCACAGATTTTCACAATATTAAATTTAATACAAGTTTTTATTAACATTTTTGACAAGACTATTTTCAAAATTGCTTTCTATTTACCTATACAGCCATTATCCGTAAGTTTATAGCAACCCAAATTATTACCCATCGCGTAAGAATACATTTAGCTAGCGGGAAGTAAAGTAGCAAATCTTTCAGACATGTTTAGTGTACCATGGACGATCTATACCACTACTGTTTATATCAGGGTTGCTACAGGTCTGAAGATCAAGGGAATCGTGGAAAAGTCGGGAAATGGCTTGGTACCTAGAAATTTTAATGTGTGAGAAAACATACAGCAGATAGATTCTACTTTCCTGTAAATTCATGTTTAAAATACATTTGTGAATATTAGTAATGTTAAGTCTTCATATTTTTTTCCCCAGTGTGTTACTGAAAAATTAACAATGTATTTTTTTAACTTAAAAAATTGAAACGCATGACTTAACTGTCATGGATTCTGATAGTTTGCTGTACAAATATCTAGTAATCATAAATTAATCAATAGTACAAGAAATATGAGGATACCTTAACTGTTAGTGATCGAAAACCACTTTTCTTTAGGTTGAAGCTGTGTATAACTACGTATCGACTGTAGCATAACTGCAGTTCTCCGGGCTATGGTAGCTAAATGTGGCACACAGGAAAACCTTCCCGGAGTGCATATGTAAAAAGCACAGCAATTACAGAGTTTTCAGAATAGGTTTTGAAAACAGTCCTGCACATTTAATACATTACAAATTTCTGAGTTAAAATTTTTGTCATTTGTATTACTGGAAATTCGTCATTTTTGTTTGGAAACCTAGAATAGTTATGGAAATTTGATTCTGATTTTTCTGTAACAACCTTAAAATATGTTGTTTGGGGTCAGTTGTAGGTTGCAGCGCGTATTTGACGAACATCCTATATGTATATCGACTCGCGCCAGAGTGTAACATGGGATGGGGGCTATGTCCAGACACTGGCGTGCCCTGTGGTCAGGTGATTTTCTCTCTGCCACGCCCCTCCAGTTGCGCTGTTACCATGGCAACACTTCCCCTGCAGCATCCCACACCCCTCCCACCTCTCCAACTCGTTACTTCCTCCCTTCAGCACTTCATGTCCCGCCCCACCTTCCATACACCACCCCGCCTCATCAACAGTTAAAAAACATTCCCGAAATTCCACCGGCGAGAAAAATTGCCGTTTAAAGCATGCATTTGTTTGTGATCGCACGGTTGGGCAAAAGTGGATTATTAAACTCCAAACTACGGGATGTAGTCGTACGTTTACACGATGCACGTTTTAACATTATGTACTATCGTATGTTGCGGCTACTGTTTACTATGTGCTAGGTAATTGTATTTATTTTGTTTATCACGCTTGGTGGTGTTCATGTAACGCGGAAATAAAACAATTTGGTTTAAATGCAAACGTTACAAAATACAACGGTAAAGTCTTGTGATAAAGGATATGCTTAAATGCATACCTAATTTATATTAAATATACAACCTAAACTTGAATGAAGTTTAGTTAATTTGTTGCTTCACTGTACAGTATCGACGTAATTTTTTTTCTGTGGTAAATTGAGCACATGTTCTGACGTGTGATGTTTCACATGTGGTTCAATCAATTGTCATATATTATAATTAATTGTTCTTTTAAAACAAATTCACCTATTTTATGCGTGCATTTTCGTGCAGTTGCATGTTCTTTGTTCGCCTAACTGCTTAGCATATGATAAGTTAACAAAATAAGTTTGATTTACAGTTAACAATAAGTTAAAAGTTGTGAAGAGTGTTTGGTTGGACAAATATTGTACAAAGATGGAACCACTAATTATTCACCGTTGACCACTGGGTTTTTATCCCTGAGGAATTTATTTAAGGAACTACACTGTACAATATTTTTCTATAGTACGAAGTGAAACTTCTTCAACCATACTCAGTACGGTAAAAACGCGATAAAATAAAAATTCAAAGCGTTACCATTAATCCGTGGAAAACAATATTCTGTACATTAGTGTGAGAATTTCCAAATTACTTATTAAATTGTAAAGATAAAGCAAAAGACCATCATCAAAGTATATTCTTGGACCTGTGAAAATGGTCGCTACACTGAAAAAAAAAAAAAAAAAAAATTGGGGTGGCCACAAAATATTTTGTTGGTATTCACCCTGCAAAATAATTTTTGTACCGACTACAAAAAATGTTTGTGGTCGCCACAAAATTTTGTAGTCGCCACTAAATAATTTAGTGTTCACTACAAAAATTATTTTGCCGGGAAAATTTTTCTTTCTGTGTAGGTATACAGACGGTGCATTAAGAGGGCACGCAATACATTTCAGGCATTACAGCGTCAGTTAAAAACTGTTTGTTTCTCGATGCCAATTTGTGAAAATTCAAAATCTGCCTTGACAATACTTTTTGCCAACTTGCTTAGAAATAATTTCCTCCAATAACGTAATTGCGAAGGATAATCCCTGACGTCAAAATCGCACACATTTAATTGTGGTGTAAGATATATGTCCATCAATGTTTGCTCAATAAGTTTGAAAATATCACATGGAATTGTTTTTGTACTTTTTTCGTACTTACCTTCAAAAACTTGTATATTCCAGTGGTAGTTCTCAGTGTTTTTCGACCACACACTCTAAGGTTTCAGTTAGGAACACATCGTACTATGTTTAGAGATGATGGTTTATCGCAGGCAAACTTGACTGTTTGCTGGATTTCAACTCGCATTCAGCTTACTAGAAGATTACCGGTTTTCGCATGTGCGTAAAGCTGTTACTGTATTTGACTAAGCTAATAAGAATCCCGCTTTTATAATATCTGATGCCTGTTGGTCTGCAGACAGCTATGTTGTGTCGGACGTACGTCAGCCAATCATACATGCTGCAAGAAACTACAGTGTTTTCAAGGAAATGTTGGCACTGAACGTTATCGCGATATACCATCATATGGGAAAAATT
>PNEQ01092154.1:0-20970 GCA_003012365.1 Medauroidea extradentata
TATATATATATATATATATATATATATATATATATATATATATATATATATATATATATATATATATATATATATACACATATACATACATACATACATAAACAACACAAGCAAACTGGCGTAATTACATCTATCATTTTAATGCACTGATAAGGAATGCTGTCTTACTCTATAAGGAAACTTTATGTATAGAAAAAAACTCGACACACTTGTCAAGTATTTTCGACGTCTGTTTGGAAATATTTACTTGCTTACTTGTCTCGAATTACTGCCCACACGTGCTGTGACTTTATCTTGTGAGTGAATGTAGTTTTCTGTCTTTTATATGACAAAAAATTACATCAAATATTTGTCGGTGTATGTTTGGCTTCTCTGTGAGTGTCTGTCTGGCTCACCATAGTAGCAAGTATATGTGACAAGAGGCCATATGTAAGACCGGCATACATGTTGGAGCTCACCAGATACTTTCTGATGTATAAATGTTTGTTAAAGTTCAGTGGATAGGTCCTGAGCAGTCTGGAAGGATCATGTAAGATGTGGACCGACTAGTTCTTCAGGAAAACCTACGACTTACAATACGATGATGTGCAAGGTCCCAACTACGAAACTCTAGACCACCCTACCAATAATCGAACCCTGACCGCTGAGGTGATAGTTTGAGTGTCTGAACAAAACACAACAGCAAACCTCTGAGTTAAATTATGGGACTCTAAATATTGTTATATTTAGCGGTATGTTACACTTCAGAGTGAGCTCACAGACGAGAAACGTTCAGCACCCTACAAAACTATACCGGAAATGTATTAAGTGATAAGTAACTATTTATATACTACACAGAACTCGTAAACACATGCATCGAAGTATCACAATACCTTCATTGAAGGCTATTTGAACTTGTGCAAGACCTAATGATCTCTGATTTTGCCGATTGTATCTCGATCATACTTGTTCACTGCGTTATGGAGATAACATAGACAACTGCTTGTAAACATGAACCAAACATATACGCACAGGCCTAGAAGCTAATCGATCTGATACATATAAACTGTCGTTAAGTATATTCATAACAGCTTTTTGATATATAAACTTATTAAAATATGAGTACCTGCCTCACGACTTTGGCAGAATGACTATATTATTAATTCTACTTCAGCGAAACTTAATTTAGAAATCACTACAGAATAATAAACGTTGGAACCCACCTTGGTATAAAAAAAGAGCAAAGAGTTGGCTGAAATCCATTTCCAGTGGCATGTCAAGCACTTTCACATTACATACACGAACACACGAACACCCACATACATACACAAACACACACACGAGCACATTGTTCTTGTAGCTAACTGGGAAACTCTCCAGTTAAGTTGTTGATATAATTAATAAAAGTTTTTCAAAATGTAATATTGACATGCTATTCTTACACTGTGTACAAGGCGTCAGTAACACGTAGGCCTACACTACAAAAAGTTTCGTAATTTTCTCATACATGAAATTGAAGTAGTTAACCTATAAGTGGTATAGGAATTTTACCATATAATATTGTATCTTTCACATACAAAGTTGACATTGACCATGCATGCCTACGTACTACTTTTTTGTGTACTTTAGTGGGACAAGTCCCATAAATACGTGGGAAATGTATTCGCAATATGTAATGTTCTGAACACTTTTATACACATGTGTAATACACGACAGTAGAATGTCTTACATTGTAACTTATATGGCATGTAAACATTACATAGATCACTAATTAACTACTTTTTTTCGAAAGGACAAGTGAATGCGTTATTCATACTGAACATTGTTATGTATAACAGAATTCGTGTCTGTTTACGCCATGAACGCCTTAGATTCAGAACTAAAGCTTAATAAAAGTCTCACTTAATTACCTGTCCGGTTTACAAAAAATATTTTTGCTTAGGAACTTTAAAAATGTAGTTATTGTACCCGGAATTCACTTTTCTCTTGATTTCACATGGTCACACAATTTAACATATCATTAACTTTCTCAATTGATATAAATTTTACACATACCTTTGAATACGAGTGCATGTATGTTTGCGTGACCTCAGTTTCTCCGAAAGAGGAAACTGAATAGAAAACAAACAAATTCCATACAGCATATAATAATATGTGCCATCACACTTGAAATTGGTTTCTCATATTATAAATAATTAAGAAATTAAATGAAAATTATCAAAAATGACACCGGATGCATTTGAATGTATATTATCACTTAATTTACTTGGTAGAATTAAATTTAAATCTTCATAAGAGTGATGACATGTAATTTAATAATATATCTGGTGCATAATAAATGAATGTTATACAATACTAAATAATTATCACAGTTTTCACTATCATGACAATACAGGTACTGAAGAAACAAGAGATATACTCGTGACGAACAGAAATCCGTTTATTAGACTAAATCCATAGCAATACAACTACACACCTACAAACTTTCTACTGATACATTCAGTTACATTAAAACATTTTGATACATTCATCCAGAAACAAAAGCTATTACTACAATAATTTATATTTAAATAAATACAATAAATTAGACAGTACAATAATTAGTTTCCACTTATTTTATCATTGTAGTATAAATTAAATTGGCAAATAAACGTACATTTGACACTTAAAAGTAGAACGTTTTATAATATATTAATAAATTTGTTCTTAGTACCAATGATATAACTGAAAATAATTTTAAGAATTTTAATTTTTCTGTATGTAGGTCACAAATAATATTGCTTTAAAAATGTATTTTAAACACTTTCAAGGAAATGATTTTTCTACGGCAAATTGATTAAATATTAACTTACTTAATTTTATACTTTATAAACAATATTTTACAGGGAAATTCTAGTTAAATATCATTTGCAGAGGAACATATTAAAATCAGTGGTTACAACAAATTAATAGTTAAACACGGTAATTTCAGTTAACAATATGTTTCTGACTGAAGAAAGCCTGTACAATTTACTGACAAACGAGTAACAGGGAGATGATATTCACTGACAAAAGTGGAAATCACTTTTAAATAAGTATAATTTAGTTACTGAAAGAACCAGCACGGTTTCACAAACTTCAGTTGCTCATTTTTGACCGAATATCACCGAAGAGACTTATTTATCACAGATTCAAGTTATATATGTATATTTACACATCAATACGCAATACGTTCACAACTACTAGGATGTAGGTTGGTTTATTATGAAGAATGTTGCAGACTTTGAACGCGATATCTTGCGAGTGCAAAATCTATAACATTGCTGTCAGGTACTCATGTAAGCTAGTCATATGTCTCAGCGTCATTGATTTACCAGGTGGAAGTCACATAAGGGAGCCTGGTCTAGTGTCCCCAATTATAACTTAAAAGCTCCGTCGAATGTTCAAGTTCAAATCGACTAAATTCTCTTCAATATAAGGAAGGCAAAAATATGGCACTAAATTTAGATGGTTACTTTAAAAGAAACGTTAACAAATTGAGTAATTTTAAAGTAACAATTTAATTATATAATAATCGCTAATATTATCTTTATATGCGGGAATATTTAACAACAGATTAAATCTTTAGCATATAAATCTTAGATTTCTGTTCTCTTTGTTTTCTTTGTCCAAGTAGACAACACTGGCCTGGCTGTGCAGACAGTAGACGAGTGGACATCCAAGTGCTCAGTGTAGTGAATACCAACCCTTGATTAAAGTCGTTACTTTGTGAGCGCGAGCATTAGCACATCCATCACAAACTGCGGTTACGTAGCGATAATGACACGTTGTAAAGTCAGTGATTATAAGTGCTGTATGTTGTCTTGAGTGGCTTGAAGAGAAGCCATCATCTTCTAGCGTGACTATCTTGTTTGTCGTGATTACATACTTGCTTTGCTCTTGTCATGGAGAGTTAGGTTAACTTGGTTATAATTACTCCAAACTACTGATACTTTTAAAAATTGAACTGAAGTTGAAGACTTTCATAAAAGCTAGTTCAGAAAACGTAATGTTCAGCAAAGAATAATAAATAAAAGTAAAGGCATGATTGGTATCGAACTCTGTGGAATCTTTATATGGCAAGTAAAAGAGTAATTTACGACTTAAGCCCCAAGTAGAAAAAGATATCGGAGAAGCAACAAGTTTTGTCAAGTTAGTATTACCTGTTATTTAAGGTGAATGCAAAATGTTGACGCAATATAAAAAGGTATCTAGTATCTACACGATAACGTCTCTTTAATAAATTGACAATTTTAAATAATTTAATGTCTGCAACAAATATCAGGACTGATGATCTTCAATTATTTTTTAACACACATGCCTTCCTTGAACTTGAGCAGTGACAGTGAAATGTGTCAGTCTGTGCTATGCAACTTACAGATATTAGCTGAATTTGTCCTAGTGAGGAAGAGGTAAAGAATAGTATCGTAATGTCATGTCGGTCTTACTGTAAGGAAGAACTGCAGGCAGGATGGTCTTCAGCATACTGTACTGGAAACAGTTTTACAAAATAATTACCAATGCTCCACCTCGCCGTAGTGTCAATGTCATAAACTGAGTAGTTAAATAGAGAGATTTACAGATAGAGATAGGTATAGTTATAACTCGTTCTAGTCGGCTATGTTCAGTCAGACGGTTATAAACGCAACAATATTGTGTGAGTAGAAACCAAATGCCTAATATTACGGGGGGAAATTGAACACACTATCTTAAGGAGCAAAAAAGGCGAAAAAACTACACATTCAGAATGTCTGGTAATAGTTAGCATCATCGTATTTACCCTATTCACTGTAAAGTAAACACTACTAGCGATTTCGTAACTATCATTACAGCCAGTTTGTAAACTATCACTACTTGTCAATGTAAACTAAACAGTGTGTATAACAACACAGTGTATAGATATCTACGTACTATGGAGTTAAATACTGCCGTCACAGTGATATATTATTTTATAGTTACTATTTTCAAGGTAGACTCCAAATGTGATTATTTCACCGTTAACTGCCTGTAATTGAGAGTACAGAGTATTAAACATTCTCTCTGGTTGACTGTCGTCAATGATAAAGTATTACAGACAGTAAAGTTTTTCTCAGTGAAACATATGTATATGTGTGTTCTGTCATGAAACATTGCCAATAGTCCTTCCTGGAATGGATAATAACGACAATGAACCTACCTGTATGTCGTAGTAAATAAGTCTTCGTCAACAAGTAGTAGGTGAAAGTACCACGTGACATCTGGCACAGGAATTAGCAAACACAGAATTTGTCAGTATTCAGAAGCTCAGTTGGTTATTGGCTGCACTTTCTCTAGGCACGGACATTGTATCTGGTTGGCTGTTATGTCTGAGTAATGTCACCTCTTAGTACAGGACTCATTGTGGCATGTACATTGCCAGTTGCTCTTTGGTGAACGACTTACCTTCATGGCGCTAGCCAGGGTCGTTATATTGGCTAAACATTTTAATATCATTTCTAAAGTGAATATAACATTACAATAAACTTTACCACGCAGTGAGATACCATTTCATGCAGTGCCACAGAAAAATTTACTAATCGTATGTAATTCGCGTAAATTGAAGTATGAATTCATACGGTTTGGAAGGAAAAGTAAACAGCGACAAATGTAAATAAAATGAATGATTCTTAATTCTATTGATAATTGCTTAAATAATTATCAGCAAAAACCGTTTTGAGGAGGCCACAAATAATTCTGTAAATATAGACCTCACAACAGCTAGTGTAGTGGTTTCAATATTTTTATTTTGTCTCTGGTAAACTTAACTGAAGGCAACAAAAATTTTTAATGGTCAACAAATAAGAACTGGCTGTCGTGACTACACAGATTTTCTTCAGTGTGCATACAGCTAGAACGATCAGTTAGGCTGTAACATTTTGGTTGAAACTGAAATACACGCTAACATGTACGTTTTACATAAGTTTCGTTTCTGTGTCCGCAGCTGTTCTGTGCGAGATCAAGTCATGTTTGAGGCGAGCTGGCAGGCACCTAGAACCGCCTGTGCTTGGAATAATGGCAAAAAAATCTGAAAAGCACATTACACATTACCCTTAATTCTCTATTCAATTACTTACTTAATTATGTTTGTAAATCTGTATTGTAATTTAGTAACATACTTCTGTAACAAAACTTGTGTGTTGTGAACATAGTATCACTGTTTATGAATACGTTTTAGTATGTAAGGGATAAAATATATAATTTTGATGTTGGTTGTTATATTCAATGAAGTGTAACTGCAGAATCTCCGAAAACTATTTCACATGCAAGACTCGCGTATAGTTGGTATATAAATGAAATTATTTTGCTATTATTTAGGTTTAAAAAATTACGGTGGTCATGTGTTCGGTATAAAACCAGAATATTATTTTTATTATAAGAATATTGGCAACCCTACTTGCATACTTCGATAGCGCTGTGTCTGAAACGGTGTATTAAGCATGCGCGAACTGCGCTGTGATGAAAAATATGACGGATTCTATTTGTCAGATTAATATTGGAATTGTGGCTGAAACAAGCATAGCACCATTCACACTGTCTCAGTGAAACTTGCACATAATTACGTATGGTAATCTGTAGTGAAATATGTATAATGCAGGACATATGAATACAGAAGTGAAACTCCAGCAAGACAGGCGAAGTCTTGAAGCTCTAGCCATCATGTTGGTGGTACTGAGCAGTGATATGGTGGCAACTTTTTGCCAGTTAGTATCGTCATACAAACACTGCTCGACCAATAAGGAAACACGCAGACACAAGGTATGTATCTAGAGCATCTATAGTAAACTTCCAGAGCGTGCTTGTAACAAAGACATTTCACTTCTGTATGGTTGTGTGTTCTGTGTCTGTGTAAGCGCGGTATGCGAGGGACTGAGGATCTCCGCCCCCCAGACTCCTGCCGTGGTGTCCGCCCCCGCCGCCGCCACTAGTCTCGTAGTAGCCGCCTCCCAGGTCACCGCCTCCGCCGCCTCCACCGTGGAAGTCGTGGCTTGAGGAGTGTGTCTGGGCGTATGTGACGTGCGGGTGTTTGACGACCTCGTATGTAGTATGACCTCCCCCACCTCCTCCACCAACCAGCTTGCTGATACCAAGTACCGCAGCGAGGACTAGAGCTATCTTAGCTACTATGAGAGCCTTGCCAGCGAGTAGAGCCACTGCCTTCATGCCTAGAGCCATCAAGCCTGCCTTCATCATGCCCATCATCATCAGCAGTCCGCCCATGTTCTTGTTCTTCTTCTTGCGCCCTGCAAGAACACACACAAACACAACTGTCAGTCTTCAGTCAGTGAGACAAGAGAAGTGTGGTCGTCTGCCCAGTACATCGAGCTTCAGCAGTTACAAAGAAGGACTAACCAAATATAAGTTTGTTTTAAATACATTATGTCAACAAAATTCTACTATCGAAGTTAATAAATTCAGGTAGTAACTTCTTCGTTCAGATTGTTAATTTAATAGTATTTCATTTTTTATTTGTTACGACACAATTAATATCAACGTTATTTAATTGTCTGTCGTAACAATCCATTCTTCTCACATTCTCCTCAGTGCAGCAAACAGATTAAGATTAACATAGATTCTGTTGTGGCATATATATATATATATGAAACAAAGCATTGCAACTTTTATAACTATGTGTAAGCAAATAGTACTATGTGTATTTGATGAACGTATATACCATGCATTCTCGTTAATCATCAGCTGTCTAAAATGTCAGAAATGCTACTGACGTAAAACTTTAATAACCAGAGGACACACATAAA
Source organism: Medauroidea extradentata (assembly GCA_003012365.1). Lineage (NCBI taxonomy): Eukaryota > Metazoa > Arthropoda > Insecta > Phasmatodea > Phasmatidae > Medauroidea > Medauroidea extradentata. Next base: position 7,773 of record PNEQ01092154.1, read on the forward strand.
AGTTATCTACATTTTGTCATCTGGACACATAAAGTCATCACGAATGTAATGCCTGCTGTACCAACATAGGGTCACCTACATTATCTCAACGGGACTTACATAAATGTCACCTACTTCATTTCAACTGGGCGTACATATTTGTCTCATATAACTTGCAATATGTATTATACATTGCATTACCTGTGGACATATACTCCTATGTCATGTATGTCACCTTAAATGGACCTAGAAAGGCACCAAATTTCGTTTTTGTTGGGCCTATAGATACATCATGTATGTAGTTTTACGTGGATCTATGTGGCGTTTAGAATACAGTCATGTTTCCTACCTCCCTACGTCACTGCTTGTCTGCTCTGTACCAGTCACATCAATATTTATGAAACACTCCTCAAGGCCTCTACTTATTATATCGTGTACATGTTTGACGCAACATCAGTGAGTCAATTTGATTTGTTAGCAAGAGAAAGAAACACATGCCACAGTACGTAGAGTATTTTATTGCGACGTACATTACTGACTGTAGTTGCCGGTATTGGAGAGGGGGGGGGGGGAATAGTTTGGCGCGGCTGAGTCCTAGAAGTGTGGACGTGATAAGGGCGTCCACACTCGTACATCTAGCTTCAATCTAGCCTCAAGGAGCAATTAGCTTAAGTGTATGGCGTGCAGTATCCTCGTCAATAACTTGCCTATGAGATACAGTCAGCAGTGACACATAATTTTACGGTTTCATATTTAAGGTAAGGTTGGGATGTATGCGCCTATACCTTTTTAAGATAAAACGCCAGCATGTTCACACTTAAGAAGGATCGCAAAGTCCAATTATTTTGCTATAGTCTCCTGCGCGAAAATAAACTCTAGAGATAAGCGGAGTGTCTCAATTAGATATACACAAGTTAATTGTTATTGCAATGCTTGTTACTAAGCAGACATCATTCACACGCGTTGAACAGTTTATGAACGAACGTTCAGGTGCTGTGCACGCTACTTGGCGGCCTTGGAACAGTGGCTACCTGAACTGTAAGTGTTCAAAACTGCGAACATTTAGTGAAGTTACACAAGACATCAATATAATGTGGTCTGCGATTTTTGTATTTAGGACTGATAACAAAACTGAACAATTATTTTCGACGTAAACCACTGCAAGCGAATGTTGCCAAGTCTCTGGAAACCAACGATAACAAAAAATAACTAGGCGTGAGAAATTAAAAAAAAATTAGTTATAATTAACTTCTGCCTTCTAGGGAATACGTCTAATTATATTCATAATTCGGGATGATATGTGAGTTATGTTATTCATTTCTTAATAATATATTTTGTTAGTTTCTTTTATAAATATATTTTTTTTAATTACCTTTGAGTAGGCCTAGTTCCTTGGGTTTATCAGCTACATTCGCTCGCAATGACGTTTGCCAAAAATAATTGTTCAGTTGGTCAGAGTATATGATAATAGCCTGAATATGCTAGTGTAACTTCGATGTAGGGAACATCTCAATTGAAAAATATTTTTATGGGAAGATTAGTTTCTAATTTATACCTTTATATTCATACACCAGCAAAAATTTTACTAACTACTTATATGAGTTACTTGAGTATCTCTACTTGTCTAATGGCATAATGTATGCTATTATTTGTGTGTTAAGTTACACCTATATTGTCTGTACAATTTTAGCCTAATTGTTGTATATTTTGTGTACTTTTAATTACCTTCTTCTTGGTTGGCCTGTTTTCTTCAACAATGTATTGCTATGCATTGTTTAAGTTACTGTTACTACAGATGAGTCTATTGTTATGTTGTATCGACCATTGCCATACTCTGGCCAGTGGCTGTATACTACGGCATTCTCTGGTAAATATAATAAATAACCTCAGCTGTTAATAAGCAGCCTGACCTTCACAAGGTACATTCCAGGCGGGAGAATATGCGGTTCAGTTGCCTCTGTCCTGGAACTGGAACCTGCATCCTCTGTACTGACACTCGGGTGATGTCATCAGAACCTCAAACCTGTCTAGTGAAGCCTCTGACATGAGTCACATAGGCAGGTATTTTCTATCACTAACATATGATGACGAACGTCCATGATATAACCGATTTTGATCAGCAAAACAAGAGCTATGTCCATGATTCAAAACATTATAATTGTAAAGTAAACTCCCATTGCAACAAACTGTTAAAATAATGTTACTGTTAACTTCTGGAAAGATTCTGACTTTTAATTTATCACACGCAGTATAGTTCTGATTACTAAAAATTCTAAATCAAGTCAAAAATTTAGCTGCAAATTCAATTGTTATGAACAATATCTTCCTCTATTTTGGAAATGGCAGAAAACCTGATCTGCTGTACCAACACAGTCAAATAAATAGACTACAAAGTAATTTTTTAAAATTAATATTCAATTTTGGTTAGTGTTTTTTTGCATGTTTACTTCATCTAACAACAATGCTTGATTTTATCCCTCTACACCGAGATTATTTATCTATATGAGACTTGTTCAATAAATTTCGAAAGTGCCATTATTCGATAGTGGTGATTATGGTGTACCGTAATCACCTAAAACTCTCGGTACGTGCAACGTCAGAAATATCAGCCACAAATACTACATTAAATTTTGTTACACACAAATTTCCTGAGTCAGTTCTCCGTCACGGTAGTGTACAGCATAGTATTCAGACCACTGGCTTCCTAATATGTCGGCGATCCGGTTTCAATTCCAGGTGGGAATCCATTGAGTTTCACATTTGTAAAATAGTGGTAGACATCATAGGCTGATATTTTTCTTTAGAAATAATTTTACTCCCTTTCCCTTATATCACGTTGCTGCTTCGCGTCAGTTCCTCTATGTAGATGGTATTACCAACGTGCATGTACGTACTTTGCTTCAAATTTGTTGTCGAAATAGCGTTTATGTATAATCAAGGGAATCTCCAGCACACTGTTTACATTGGACTTGAGAATTACTTCTGTATGGGGCATGTATTTAGAACTTACGAATTGTTGCTAGGTTCTTTAAGGCTGCTGTTCAGAACAGAATATATCTGACTATTTCTCGGGGCCTGGTATTCCAGTGGTCGTGTATTAAAGTTTTTGACTCATAGTGTTACGTGAAGTGGGATAGTTTCTTACTACGTCATAAATGTGAATATGTGATTACTGCAGATCATACAGAATTGTGTGTAGCTGAGGCGAAGGTACAAAAGTGTAACAGGCTAGAAGCCATTATGGGTATATAGATTACTATCTTATCACCATGATGGGCAAGCACAGCTACCTGTTCCAGACCCGCCAAGCACAGTCTATCAATTAGTCGCAGTAAAACCCTGAATATTTTACTCTGCTATACTACTTTGAAGAATACTGCTTGTTGCAATCACGCTGACAGTAATTCAAGCATGTTACATATTTTGAAGCTCTTATCCACGTACAGAGAATCGCTTCTTTAAAAAAATATTTGTGCTGTGGAGAGTTTCGCAATATTACTTGACTCTCACAAAACATTTCCAGCAAACAATGCTTTGAAACACAACTGATGTGTACGAAGTTCATAGGTTAGTCTCAATTTTTAAAAGTCACTTTTTTGTGCTTCGAGTATGATCAACGTAACTCTGTGATCATAAGTTCGTGAACTTGACAACATATTAATAAAACATTTCGTTCCATACAAACAGTGTCTTTCTTCATCGGTTTTGGAAAATTGTGCTCCTCGGAAAATAGAACCAATTGTAACCTCAGGTGGTACCGTAGCAGTAATATAAAGCACGATGACAAGGAATTAGCAGCGTGGTGAGCAATGATCGAAATTATTAAAACTTTACTTTTAACTAGAACCTAGAACTTAGCAAAGCATTGCCGAATCTCATTCTTAGCATCTTAGCATTTTATTACGATAGTGTTTTAACGTATGTAAGCAGACAAATTACTTGCAAAGAAGTCCGATATGCAAGCAGGGCAGGGTTGTTTCCAATATATGTCCGACTACGTCTAAAATGATCGATGTACACGCCCGTGGCTTACATTGTAATTCGATCGTGAAGACATAACGTCAAAGACTACAGAGATAGAATTCTTCACCGCAAATTATAAACAGTGGTATTTAAGAAGGAAAACTAATCGCCATTTATGAACGACAAAATAAATTTTACAATGGCAAACCACTGCAGGCTCATCCACGCCTAGAAAACACATGCGTTCCTCTTAAAGCCGTCAACTTCCATAATTAACGAAAAACATATTTTATTTACCTAATGTATAAGAAATAATATGGCGAAAAGTTCTAGTAACAATAAATTAATCCTTGCCTTAAATTAGCCTGCTGAACTGCAGAGATGAAAATAATTAAATTCAACACATACCCTCATCAGCTAGCCCTGGCTGATAATAGTGTACGGCTGGCGAGACCTGACACACACACTGCATTCAAATCTGAACTAAAATCTGTACATGACATCTGGCCCAAAGGGCGTAGGCACAAGAGGGCAGATTCTGTCAAAAAAGTACCGGTAGAAATACCAGGAAAATGCTGGAATCCTAAGAGTTAGATTATTGAAAGGATTCCTTAAATGTTATTTTTAAGTGGTTCACAAAGACATTTCCTACCCCCTGTCGATGTTAAATAAATAAAAGAATTTGGAAAAAGAAAAAATTTAAGTAATTTCATGTGGTATGTTCTACTTTAACTATGAGTCACTGACCTTGAACGATGTCATTCTCGGAGACGACGTCCACCTCTAAGAAGCGAGGTACATCTATCTTGACTGAGTGAGTGCGGAGGAACCTGGATAGACGGTCCAACAGCAGCGTGGTGAGCCTGGAGGGGTCTTTCTGGAGAACATGGTCGTCAAGTGCTGGAGCCTGCTGGAGCGCCCTAGCCTCGCTATTACGTACCAGCTCCACACCATCCAGTAGAGATACACGGTCTGCCCTCAGTGCTCTGTCTGCGGCCTTGAGTGCCCTCAGTTGTAGACATACTAGAAGTGGTTGTTGTCCATGTCTGCACTGTCTGTATGCTGCCATCACAACCCTTAGTCCAGCCCACTCCTCCTGGGAGTCTGCTTCTACCTGGGACCTCGCCCCACTAGTCTCCTGGGACCTCGCCCCCGCCAGAAGTGCCAGCCACGCCGCGACGAGCAGCCTCATGTCTGGTCAGGTCAAACAACGCGGCAACACTAGGTGAAGATACAGCGGACGGCCGACTTTATGGCAGAGGCGGGTGAAGGGGGAATGTTCGCGCCAACACACGACAAAGGGGCGCTGAATGGAGAGCGTGCCGAATACAGGCTCTTGAAGGCCATGGTCGCCGCGGGGATGTAGGAGGAGAAGGGCTCTCTGTTCCGCTGCCTTCTCGCTGCAAGTGGTCCACCCTGCCAGCGGTCATTACCACGTTACCCGCTCTCGCCGTCAGACATCTCCATCATTTGTCTCTGTCCTTTACTCCCTCTTTCTCTATCTCGCCTCGCAGCGCTCTGCTCATCTTTCGTTGATGTCACCTGCACAAATATAACCTGTCTGAAGTAAGGTTCGAAAAACTATATAATGTTCTCATGAGAATGTAAGTAGCCATCAGTCGTACTCATAGAGAGAAGGAAATCAAACCTAAAGCACCTGGTGTCTTTTCCCTGTCCGGCCATCCTTATCTAATTATTCCATACTTTTCAGAAATCACTATAGGCAAATGTTGGAGTGAACTCTTAATACAAGCCATGGTCCTGGCACAGAATAAATAAGTAGCAACAGAAGCAACAAGGAAAGTTTTTCCATTGTTGTTATCGTACTAGCTCTCGAGGCGTACAGGAATATAAACAATACAATGTGGATTTGAGACACTGGTTTATGTAACCACTTGTAGTGTGTGAAATACTGTAATTAGTTTCTATATTAATTTAATTTTTAAAAACGGTAAACATGACGATTCGAGGTTCAACATCAGATGATAACTACCTCTATTAGAAGCGACATATTGGAGCATTTTAATCATTGTGATTGTACCAGCTCTCGGGGCGTACAGGAAAGTAAACAAAACCATGTGGAATTTGAGACAATGGTTAAAAAAAAGCACTTATATATCAAGAAATGCTGTAATTTTTTGTTTCTCGTTTACGTGTTTATAAATAGTAAATGTGACTTTACGTACGTGTAAATTTCCTCACAGATAACAAAATAGGTACTACGTAACTGCAGTCTAACCAAACTTATACGAACTCCGACGCCATAGCAATCCAAAGAGAAATCGAGTACAATTAATATCACGTCTTGTCGCTTCTTTTACTACCACGGCCGTAGAAGAACAAGTCTGGATACTCGCCTGGATATTTGACCCCTTGTTGTTTGGCTGTAGTTCACCAAGTTACCGAGAATATGTCTTTTATTGGCGTTGATGTTACGGCGGTCGGACTAAACTCCGCCCACTTTCTTCCCACTAAGAAAAACAAAATTATCAAAACGTATATTTTATCAATTTATGAAATACTTCCTTCGCTCATAAATTTAAGAAAAGGCTCCAGCAATCTTTATTTACTTTATAAATTTAACAATGGAAAAAAGTGAACGGAGTTTGAGTCCGACCGCCCGGTTTGCAGCGCCAAAAAGTACGACATTCTCGGTAACTTGACGAACTACAAGGGGGTCAGGAAAAATGCATTGTTGGATAGGCGAGTGTCCAGACCTGTTCTTCTACGACCGTGGTTACAACATATTTATTCTGTGGTCCTGGTATCCTGGTTGTGTATGGGACTTGGTTCCTGGTTCTATGTGGCTCTTGTTTCCTAGTTCACTATGGTCTTCGTTTTCTGGTTCTCTAATACACTTGTTTCCTCGTCCTCTATAGCCTTTGTTTCCTATTTATCTATGACCCTTATTTCCTGGTTCTCTATAATACATGTTCCATGTGTTGTGACTTCGCTCGCAATGAATCGTAAAAAATCGAAACACCTTGTTAATATATATAATTATCTTCTGCCAGATGACATTTTCAAAAGCTGATTAGTAGGCAGGCGTTAGTATTGTCAATAATTGGTTTGTTTATATTTGCTACATTCGCCAAGATGAACATTATTTTTAATGTAATATGTCTTTAGGCAGTATATTGTTTTAGCTTAAATACGTCCCATTTATTTGATCAGAAAGCTGGTTTTAACAGTTTACACAGTTCACCATCGAGACAGTCCCTTGTGTATGAGTACAGGTCTAAATAGCCGATATGCTATATTGGTCCATACATCAGCTGACTATGAAAAAATGAGTAGATTAGCTTTTTAATTGTAAAATAGTTGCTAACTGCGCTTCTGCCAAATGAAGAACTTTTTTTTTGCTGTCAAAGAAAAACCAACACTTCCAGAGATTCTTTATTTAACATTTTGAAGTAAAAATGAGTAAAAATGAGGGAGTCTGAGCTCTGAAGCAAAAAAAAAATCCAATTCGTAAATCAATACGTAAATAAATGAAAAACTAGCTATTCTAAATTAATTTCGTCAGCTCATAATTTATGTAGTACCGTTGTTTTCTGTAACGTTCGAACAAGCAGTTTCTAGGTTAATCAGCTATTATATTAACTGGTGGAGCGTTGTTTTGTGCCACATGATAGAATAATAATAACAAAAGGCCCTGATAGTAATAACAATAACAATAATAACGTCTAATTGTGACAAGAAAAAAAATGCGACTGGTGTTTTGTAACTTTCTCTGATAAATTAAGCAAAATTATTGAATTAAGGTTACTTCTGTACGGAGATAGGGCCTTGGATGTAGTGACGCAAAGAATTATGTGGAGCCTATGAAGAGGGTGGAGTCTAGGAAGACGGTTATCTAATGAGGGTTGGTGGTAAATTCTAAAAAGGGAAATTATCTAGAAGAGGTATGGAGATTAGAACAAGGGTGAAGTCTATTACAGAAACGGAGTTAAGGATAAAGGTGAAACCTATAATAGGGTGGATCTTAGTATGGAAGTGAAGCCTGGGGTAGGGTTTTTCCTAGTATGTGAGTTTATCCTAAGAAGAATGAATCCTAGAATTTAAGAATTGGAGTGTAGAACTTTGGTGGGGCCTATAAATGAAGTGAAGTGAGGGAAGAGGTTGACAATTAAATGGTGCGATACCCTGGGATGAGGAAGGAGGTTTGAGTAAGGGTGTGCACTCTGGGACAAGTGTGAAGCCTGGGATAAGATGTCTTCAAGTATAGATGTGGATCGCGGGACGGAGGTGGAGACTAGGATATGGGTGAAGCTTGGATCTGTGTTAAGCATAGAATGAATTGTGTATTAGATAGAGTGGAGTAAAATCGTGTTGGAACCTAGGATGAAAGAAGAGGAGCTGTTGAGCCTATGATGAATGTGGAATCAGAGGTGGGTACGAAGCCAAGAGCGGGGTGATGACTAATATAGGAGTGAATGTAGAAGATGGTTAGACTTAGGATAGAGGTGGAGCTTGGGATGGGACTGAACTTAGGATAAGATAAGAGCCTTTAACTGGGTAGAGCCTGGATATAGGTAGTACATATGATATGGATCGCACCCACACAGTCAGTGACTGTCTTTCCCTTAATTATGTTCTCAGGCCTCTTATTCTATGGTTCTCTTTCTCCTCTCATTAATTCGAGTTGGCCTTAAATTAATAAAATTTTGAGACTTTAGGTTACATTCCCTTATAATCCTTTGTCTTTGTGTTGTAATTTTATTTTTCATTTTTTCATTTCCTTCGATTTCTTGTTACAATCACTTCAGTTAGAAGAGCAGACGCTTAGTAGGTATATTAATGTTACTACTTTAGTATGGTGTTCAGGGTTTTTTTTATCGTGTGGATGGATGTATCTGTATCTGTATCACTGTGAATAAACAAAGTTTTTCAATCATTCGACCAAGTCAGTCACTGGACACCCGCAAGGAAACATTGTCCTAATGGTTGATGTATTGAGTCCTGCCTTGACGCCAGTCAAGAGCGACACCCGCCTCGTGTCTCACACGAAGGTCATTCAGAAAGGTAGAGGGGATGATGCCCTGCACCGGCCCAAGAGATGGTAACTTGGCATGATGCTCGTCGACATGATGATTGTTGCAGTGACCTTGAAGCCAGGGCGCGGAACCGCCCACTTGCTGGCCAGAGCGGCACTGTTGTGTTTACTTGCTTCTTCCACAGTGCAATATGCCTTCACACTAACTAGGCAAGTGTTAGTAACGAGGGTGATACGCTCGTTGCACAGTATCTACATGTCCATTTGCACACTGCTGTCCCAATTGTGCTTCTATTGTCGTTCAAAGCATAACTACTCAGTATTCATTGTTATTTAATTATCTTACTCAGAGTACATCATTACTCACAATTATACAAGTTTCATTCATATTTATTGTTATTATTTTCACTGCTTACATTTTAATCAGGTAGTTGCCGTCCATAATGGTAACACCTGGAAATATCTGGCGATAACAAGACTGGGGTGGTTCACTATTGGGGGTGGGGATATTAAACTGCAGCTACCCGGGTGTTTCTAACCTGGGATCCTCGGTTTCCCGGCCAGGAGATATTTCCACAGAGCCAAGCGGCCACACTAGTTTTATATTAAATATTTATATCAAGGAATGTGTAAACTATTTGACTATACATTACTACAAAAATATTGCTTTACCTTACCGCTCACTTAAAGTGTGGAGTTCCACAATTCCGGCAAGGAATTGATTCATACTTTCACCTCGCTCTCAGGAAAATGCGTTATGATGATGTTGTTTCAAAACATGTAGAAAAATGCCACCAACTTAAAATTAAATGCAATTAAGGGGCGACTCGGTAAATAAGTCAACAAATTTAGTTTCGCCTCACTTTTAATAAAGGTAACTTTTTATTACTGAGGAAGTTACACGCATTTCATGAACAATGCAACATCTCTTTAACATATTCTGAAATAAATACAATGCCTTTAGAGCTTTTATTTCGCTAAATGACGGAAGAGAAGAGCTTTTAAAATACGACAGCGTATTTCGGTAATATGAAGATTATTACTTTGTTATTTAAGTCATCCAATATTTGACGGCAAACACACGTTAATATAGTCTTAGTAGTATAGCGGCTTATTATTAACACTTTACTTGGTCATTCAGCAAAAACTAATAACTGTGTACAGAGCTTTGATAGAATAAATTAATTGACAAACTCCTTAGCATGTGTCAGTGTAAGTTATTTAGGATAACGTTCAAAGAATAACGTACACATTTACACACATTTCAGGACCTCCACTAATTTAATATAAATTTCCTGCGACAAAAACTTGTGAAAGCATGCTTCCTTGTGGTGCTCTTAGACGTGAGCAACTTGGCACATTACCTTAGGACTATAGGCAGGTAGAGCACACCTTTGTCAATATTACGCGGTAAGATGTCGGTGCTACCACTGAATGTCTCATACACGAGAACTACTGGAGATATGAATACTGCACGCCATCTACTTGAATTAGTAACGTCCAGATGCTAGGATGAGGCGTGATGCTCGTACCTTGGTCTCCCTTAGTGCATCCGCTCCTCTGGACCTCGCGACTCGGAGACACAATATACGTCACCCACTCGGCCATATTAGTAGTCCTGTTCACATACCTAGCAGCCCCTGAGTTCGAATGGGCAATCAATGCTGATATAAATCATTTAAATGAATCATATTTAATGATGACTGTTTTAAACAAACATAATTGTCTTTTTTATATATTTAGAAGTGTTGCCATTCATAAAGAATTACGGAAAAACTTGCCATATTTCTAATTTATATAATGCAAATGTTAACATAATTTTAACACATTTGTATTTATACAAAAAATGGCAAGGTATCTCAATTTATCAGTTTTCCGTAAGAAAGTTGATACATAATACGTGTATGAGAAACTGAATTGTCATCAGATACATTGGTAATATAAAATCAATATTTTTAACTCAATGACCGTGAGGTACATAGGTAGAGGTGTTGAATGACAGTCAATAAATATCCGGGAGTACTGTAGTGTACTAAGGAGACATGTGCATATTGGCGTGATAGTAATCACCAAGACCTCTATAGACGTGCTCGTACAATATGACGGAGACAGAGCTGAGGTAGCCACACTACCTGTACTTACAATCACAGCAATCTCTCCTCGCTGATGTCTGTATATAGGACTGCTGTGTCATCCTGCTGCAGGCTAGGCTTTCACCTTTCATCCGCCATAAGGGAGACACCATATCTCATGCACTGCCGGCATCTCTGCTATGTCATGCACCATTCTATGTGGAACACGTCAAGGAAAAATACGGGGATGTAATTGAGGACAGGTTAGATTTATTTTATTGGCTTCATTGCCACTATTAAGGTCATGATCTTCTATTTTCACACTTTATTATGAGAAAAAATTCAAAGCCTGAAGTGTAAGAGACATATTAAAACCATCGACATATTTACTGAAAGTGTTCTCACTAAGGAGCCATATTTTTCCTGACAAAAATCGTGATTTTCTTCTGATTACCACAAATATAAAAATGTGTCAATTAAAAATAAATCAAATCCCTCCAATGGAACAACTCATAGCAAATCTTTGAAACGATGTAAATTCACGTGTAACCTTAAAAAATATATTATAACGTTAAAAAAGCTGACGAAGTAAAAATAATATTTTGCTTATATTTGTACTAATCATACCTTTGATAACACTTTAGTAAATAACATTTTTTGTTAATGTTATGCGTTTTCATAGTGACAAGTAAAAAATCCGAACTTAACTGTTTCAGTAACTTTCCCATAACAAAACCTGACACAGCCCCCTTTACATGGGAACTATTGAAGTGGGGTAATTAAATGAAACTCTAACATCTCCGATTATAACATTTTACATAATTACGTAAATAATTTTAAAAGTGATGAAAACTGTATCTTATCTTCTTAACCTATGTAATTTACACAGATGACACTGGATATTTCATAGAGGACCTCGTGGCGTGTTCTTACTGATAGTACAAAATAACCTAATGTGGAGAAAACACTAGACACGAACTAAACCTTTGAAATAACTGTTGTGCGAATGGTGATCAGTACGTCAAAGGAAAAACTACGAAACTAATAGGGCCTAGTGTAAGTTCGTGTGAAGAGGAAATTAGGGTTTTCGAGCTTCTATGATTAAATGTTATTTTATTGAAAAGCATGTATATTTACTATATTTGTGAATTACTTTTATGTAACCCGTGTTTTTATTTGATTCTGCCATATGTCTCGGGACAACAGAAAAAAAGTATATTGCTCTGTTACAGCTGAATTGAATAAATGAGACAACAAATGTGTTTAGTAATACTACGCATATTTAAAATCTGAATCTTTTCAAAACCCTGAATAATTGATTTAATGTGTTTAGGCAGGCAAGATATCACAGCCAAACACAATGTCAGTACGTTGAGTTGTTTGAAGGTCGGCTCAGCGATAGACAGATGTTTGATCATGATTGGTTATAACACATCATGTCACATCGCACCGCGGTATTGCGAACCCAACTTGTCTGCGTCAAGACACTTGTACTGCGAGATGATACGAGGCCAGATAAATGTTTAAAGAGCGATTTAACAAGAGTGTATATATTCTGCTCAGCTCTCAACGTAGAGGTCTTGAGTCCTGGCGAGAGGGATATGAGATGAAAACGGAGCAACTATGGAATGAAAGGGCCTGGAAAACTGGAGTGCTTGGAATCATTCAGTCAGGCAAAAGCAATTTCCATTATGCTTCCCGCTCGTGAAAATAGTAAGCAACAGGTCTTAACAAATTACTGTAGGACACTTTTATGCTATTTTTAGTTTACACGTGTGACAACTGGGAGTAAATATTTATTGAATTTAATATAGGAATTTATTGTTTGCATTTTATTGCAAATAAATGTCTCTACTCGAGGCTGTCGTATTTGTGAGAGAAAAAATAGTTTGGAGTGTCCCAAAGTCACTCCGATTTACAGTATAGATGTGTGTACCTACACACACACACACACACACACACACACACACCAATACGTGCTTTTAGTAAGAAGCGAGGACCGACTAAAAAAGACGCGTTTCGAGGACCATCACAAACACTCATAAAAATTTAAAAAATTTATAATGGTCTTGACGAGAAAAATTGCCCCAATCTATACACACCATTAATTTTTATTTTTATGTTAATTTGTGTATCGAACTTGGACTGACACAATACTTACGAGGACCATGGATTTGACCTGTCAATA
>PNEQ01092155.1:0-20970 GCA_003012365.1 Medauroidea extradentata
AGCTGACGGCCCACGCAAGAACCTTAGTTCAACCTGGCCAGAGTCTAGCTAACGCGCCTGCGCAGGGAAGAGGAGAAGGGGAAGCATAGAGTAAGAGCAAAGAAATATAGCAATACAAAACAGCCTTCCGAGCCATAAAATAGTCACGTGGTCCACTGTGCACCGCCGACGAGAGCGCTGTAGGCACCCAAACGGTGCACGTCAAAGTAAACATTTTATATTCAGTAAGGTCGGAACTGTGTATTATATTACAATGTATAAATCATAATTATGTTTGTCTTCGATAAATCCCTAAATATGCGTTCTTTGCTGATACTGTAGTATTTAATAGCAGTATTTGAACCACACATGTAGTGTTGTCGAGTGTAAGAATAGGGTATATTTCCTCATAGACGTCACCAAAAATTTTATTTGTAATTAACAAATTAAATAAAAAAGAGAGTATAGTCAAGAAAACTTATTTGAAGAAATGTATATTTTTAAACTTGATTGTTTGGATTGTGTGACCTTTGAATGATTATTACTGTGGGTAAGAACCATAAACTGAACCGTTATTTGGACATACAATATTACCAACTAATGTTGCTTTGTTGAATAAAAAACCCACAACGTGTTTGTCGTCAACAAATATTTAACCTACGAATACATTATATCCGGAATTGTGTGTGCGTCATATGTTTGTTTGTTTACAAGTTAGTACCGGCTTATTTTTTCTTGTTTTTGTTGTGTCATTGGGTTTTTCTGAAATACGGCAATATCCACTGGCAGTGGTGTACGCACAATAAAACTGTCAGTTTATACTTAAATCGTGACAACTTAAATTGGTTTCTCGTTATGATTGAAATAAATTTAAGTGATGCATGTAAAAAGTGTGACAATGAGTTAAATTCATACAGGGCTGACCTCCATCTGTCAGTTATTGGACACCAAGTTCTGGACTGTTGCTGCCGTATGCCAAACAATACCACGCAAGGTCTGAACTGTGTCTAATTAAGTGTCAACAAGGATTTATTTTGCCTCAACTTCCTTCCCGAATCGTAAAACGAGAACCTAATTTACCGACCCGATTATCCCGCGATGAACACTGGACGCTAGCCTGCCTCTTCAATTTGAAACCGCTGAGGCAGATTAAATATCATTGCGAGAGAGGTGCGTACGAGAACTAATTACCCAGCCGATGGTGTATCTGTGCATATACATATGCATGCGCAGGGTGGCGAGGAACAGAGAAAGTAGTAAAGTGAGATAATTTGAGGGCAGGAGAGAGAAAGATCACGTTGATAGCTAAAGTGAAATTATTAATATGAGGATGTCACCTACATTTCAACTGTCACGTCGCTAAAACTCTGTTAACTAAAGTAGGGAAGAGCGAGCGAGTGTAATTTCAAAACAATTGGAAAACCAACTACTTGAAAATATGTAATTTTGTTGGTAAGAGTGCTATCTGGTGTAAAATTTAATTTACTTGAAAAAAAAAAAAACCTTTCAACTGCTTAAGGTTGCTGCCTTGATGTACGTTTTCCACACGTTCGAAGCCTAGAAGTGCAAAAGCGATAAGGATGACACAGCATGTGTATCGCGCCTAACACTTAGCCTCTAAGGTACAAGTCACTGAACTGGTGTGCAGTCTTATCGCCGACAACTCGCCTCTATGAGCTATTCATTGGTGACCGTATAATTTCATGACATAATATTAAATACTCAGGTTTATTGTACACGCATATGTCTTTTAAAATATTCTACGCCAAGGTTTTCATACGTAAATAAATGACCACAAAAGCACCAGTTTTCTCAATTTTCAGATGCGTAAAAAGAATCTTCAAAGGTACGCGGAGAATTTTTTTGACTGGGGATTTTTGACTGCTAATACTTAGCAGACATAATTTTGGCAAGCTGAGCAGTTTTCGAGTAATCATGTACTTCCAAAGCTCTGCACACTACACAGCGGATTGGACATGCAGTCACCTTAAGGCCATGGTTTTTCATTTATTTCAAATAATTGCAAATAACTCGAATATTTTTTAACGAAATGCTTTGAAAAAAATTTGAGACTGTATAATGTCATACAATAATACAATTTTGCCAGAGCATTTGTTTAAAATAATGTACCGTATGTTAGCAAAAATTATTTTTCTTCATTTTAACTAATTTTGACAAATAATATGTGATATTTCAGGGGAAAAAATCTATAAAAATCCGTTTGGTGTGTTGCAACAGAAAAATTCAGACACAAACGATGGTATGTAACTGATAAAACTGCCGGAATGTATATTTGATATATGTATTAATTGGCATTAGAAAAAATATTTTCGAAACCACTGCAAAACTAAAGAGCGAGGTCTTAAGGTGACTCACTAGATAAGCTGCGTGTGGGTGAAGCACAAAATCGATAGAGCGTTTGGACTGTCTCTGACCAACATATGCAGCACAGTTTACATACAGTATACACGCAAGCCACTGGATTGGCATGTAGTTAATTATTATTTGACTCGATCATACGGTTCATTATTTCTGTGACCAAATAATTTCATGTTTCAGTTTAAGCCCACATGTATGTTTAATTTTTGTGCTTTCGAAACCGGTTGTTATTTTCACATACACGCAGTTAGCTAGCAGCTCTTATAGACACGCAAAATATTTTTCTTACAGCACCGAACTTGAAGTGATAAATGAAGTTGTCTGTAGACATAAAGAATCATAACTAGAGATGATGATGGTATATCGCGAAAATGTTTTGTGCCAATATAGCCTTGAAAACACTGACACAACGTAGCTGTATATAGACCAATAACGTGCATCAAATATTAAAATAGCGGTATTCTTATTGGCTTAGTCAAATAGGGCAGTAGCTTCACGTACAAGGAAAAGCCAGTAATATTTTGATAAGCTGAACGTACGTTGAAGCCTAGCAAATAGTCAAGTTTTCCCGCGATAAACCATCCATGTCAAACATACGAAACTGTTTATATACTGTGAACTCGCGCGATCAACGAAGCACGAAATGTTAGAAATGCACTTCACAAACAATTCGTAATAGGAGCATAAAATACGTTCAAATAAGTGCAAAACCAGTAATATAGCTTGTATAACCGAGCGTGGTGGAACTGTGGTAAAACTCTTGCCTCGCATCCGGGAGGCCTAGGGTTCGACCACCGACACCGGCCATACTGATTTCGGTTTTCCAGGGTTTTCCGAAATCCCTCCAGGAAAAAATTCTGGGATATTTGCTTGAACGGGCCATGACCAACTCCCCCCCCCCCCCAACGTGTGTCACTACCAAGGCCTTGAGCTGTCAGAGCGCACGTATGACATCCAATAAATACAGTAAATAACAATAAAATATAGCCTCTACAATAACACAAATATCAGTTTGTAGCAACGCACATACATGAATGTTCAAATGTAAGAACTAGTAGCGATATATATTTTAAAGTATGTGCGTATAATTTTTGCCATAGTTTTTAAATTGTACTGCAAGTTAAGGTTGTTGCTTACACTAGGACACGAGTAAGATTAAGGAGGTTAGCCTACATGTGAAATTACATTCGGTAAGGCTTTCGCACCTGACTATCCACATAATTTATATCGCTGGTTTTTTATTTACCTCAGAAAGGCCCACAAAACTGTAGGATCTACTTATGTCTTACTTTCTTTCTATTACGAAAACCACGAAAACTATAGATAAATTACAGCCCAAAAAATAAATGAACACTGTTATTATTTATTTTATCGCCACATTTTGATTCGTCATACAAAGTTTTCCTGTTCTCAGTGCAGAAAATGGTTTTCGTCTCAAAGCTTTTTCGAAAAAAGTCTTAACCACGCCGAATGTTATTTAACTCGTAACTCCAAATTATTACTGATGAAACAGTTTTATCGGATAGTTAGTTAGCTTCCTGAAGAAGTTTCGTAAAAAAAAGTATCATCGTAATAATCTGCAACATATTTGGAGCGCAAACTGTAAGGTCGCTTAATCATTGTGTTTTAATTTTATACAAAGTAACAAACTAAAAGAGTTCTATTTATATACGCAGCTCTATATTATTATAATATTAGGTATTAAAAGTATTAACGGAAAGTTCAGACGATTCACCGATGGCAACACTGCAGACTAGTTTAACATACTGCGCATAAAGACGACGCAACAAGAGGAAATTTGTTAAGATACAACCTTAAGGGTGCGGCTTCCGCAATTTTCATCACTATTATTTTATTTTTTATTTGTGTCAGATTTTTTTCTTATTTTAGACTGAATTTGGCTATTATGACATTTTTTACCTCTCATAGTTTTCGCGTAAGGCTTGTGAAAGTCATATTTTGCATGTATCCGTTTTAAGGACTACTCTAAAACCAACTGATATACCAAACTAAAAACAATCACAGTGGATAAAGACATTGCAGGCTACAATGCCACGCTTATAAAAATAAAGAATATACATTGTTTGTATTTTTAAATAAATTATGAAACTGAAAACAAAAATTTTAGAAATTAAATTTTTTTAAATACAAATAATTTTTATTCTTTATTTTTATGAGCATGGCATTGTAGCCTGCAATGCATTTATCCACTGTGATTTTTTTGAGTTTGGTATATCAGTTGGTTTTAGTGTAGTCGTTAAAACGGAAACATGCAAAATATGACTTTAACAAGCCATTACTCGAAAACTATGAGAGATAAAAAAATTTCATTCAAGCCAAATTAGTCAAATTTTGAGTCTAAAATAAGAAAAAAAATATCTGGTACAAATAAATAATTAAAAAAAACGGTGATGAAAATTGCGGTAGATCGTGCCCTTAATGCTAGCATGTTTCAATGTCTTGATTCGCCAGAACAGGATGGATCAAAGTAACAGGAAAATTTTAAAAAAGAAAAAAGTGACTTAAAAGTTAGTATAGCTCAAAACGGAAAGTAAAATACATGACATAAACTAAATTTATTATTCTTTTGAAATGTATTCATGCACATGTTAAGCATTCCCCGAATCGACGGCAAGACTTTGTATTGCACAGGGAAAAAGCTCTGAAGTAACCTCACGTAGTTAAGTTTTTAGATTTTTATTTTCATTAAGGTATTTGAGAGGGTGTTGTCTACTTTGTCCTTAATGGTGTTTAGATGAATAAAACACGTTTTATGTTTTTTGCTGTGCATATCGTTTTCTATTGGTACACAATGAAAATTCTTGCAGCAAATGTGAAAAAAATGGGTAAAAATGTTTTAAAACTAATTACGGTAAAATTATAATATCATATTTGTAATATTTTCCAATACAAATTAAAAAAATATTTCACGTTTTCAATCTTGATTTTCATTAAAAAATTTACGTTAACGACACTAGTACACGCAAAAAAAAGGGGGGGGGAAATTCATTTAAGAAGATTGCACGTAGTATTCTTTTAATGTTATGATATAATAGGTCAATTATTCGCCTTGTTCGAAGGCAGACGAATATTGTCCGATTCCAGATAAGCTTCTTCATGAAGTTCGATGACTGTAATTGACTGTAATAAACCATTATTTTTCTTTACATTTGTAATGTACTAGTTTTATGGTTTAAGTGATTGAAGCTCTTTTTAAAAAGTGAATAATTTTTTAAAATTGGTTTCTTGATTTTTGTACGTTTCCTTGGATGCAAAAACGTGAAACGAGGAAAAACATTTTAAATCGAGATTCTTTGAGCAGCCGTAAAATGACCTCAAAAATGAAAGCTGCATACAGGCAGTTTGGTGCCATTGGTCGCCAGGGAATTTTACAGAAACATGAGATGACGTAGTCTATAAGAAGCTGGAGAATGACCTCTTTAGATCTCCTAGAAATATGAGTCGAGGTTACGTTTTGCTTGCTGAAACTTTTTCTGCCCCAAACGTATCCAGCATTGCAATATAAATCGCTAGAGTTACGTTATTTACGAGAGAGTTCTCTCTTCTTTGTTTTCTTTGTCGTGCAGCTCTGCAAACTGTACATGGCTGCCACATTGAATTTGAAATTTCCCTGCTGTTCTTGTCCACACGATATTTGTACACGAATATTGCAAAAATTCTATTAACTCTTTCGATACCCGATGTATTACGCACAATAGCATAAAACAAAATCTCTGTTTCTTTTTCTTAAATCAAATAAACCTTTTTTATTAACTTATGGTGTCTTTTACATGATGCTCAAAGACCATACAGTTCTCATTTATATAATATTTTGTCCAAAAATGCTCAACCAATAGCGTTCCGAAAAGGAATATAATAGTTTTACGAAAACATTACAAAATTGGCAAGAGTTGTGCAGAAGAGTCCAACTCACAGTTCACTGGAATTGAGATAGTCAAAGCAAATTTTTACAGTGTTTTCCTAAACTTCGTATAAACTGCTGATCCCACCCATCTCTCATTTTATTGTGCCTATTGTGAATGTTCTATGCAGAAGACAAACTCTTTTAAATCACTTTATGCAGATAAGTTTCAATCAAACTTTTTGTAATGTTATTTTACGTAACTGAACAATTTTATTTTGAAATTTATCATATAAGTATAATAACAATGTTTTAATACCTAGTTTTTTAAGACATATTGCAGACTTTTTCGTGCGTGACGATATTGTATAGAAATAAAATTTTCTCTGGTGTAGTTTACTTACTTAGGATACCTGTGTTATTCCAACTCCCGCCATCGAACATTTATGAATAAAGGGCTCCGGCTGGCTGGACGGTGTAAGGAGTAGTATGCGCAACAGAATTAAATAAAAACATAGTACTAGTGTTGTAGTATAAGTTGGCGAATCGTATATTATGACACAACACTGTCGAAGTCCTACAGCGTAACTTAAGGTTCAAACTACTTTGAAAAAAGCATGTAAAACAGAACATAGTGTTTAATATTTCCAAGGACATATAATTAAATTTGGTGTGAGACTCTAAAATAATTTGAAATCGAAAACTGTAATTAGGTTAAGAACTATGCCACAAAGATCGGTAAGCCACCAGTGCAAATACCATTGGCCTACGAACTAATTTAAGCACAACAGTTCTTCATTCTACTTCCAATCTTGACTGACATTTTAGTGGCCAAGTTGTTACGGTGAAGTTTCAGTAAAGTTGATTAGATTGCAGCTACGGCTAAAATATAAGAGTATACCAGATGTATTGGCCTCTTATTCATAATAGCACACGCTCAGAAGTGAAGTTGGTTCCTGACGTCTTCTTCCAGGTAAGCATAATCATAACTGCACAATTATTCCGTCTCCTTCCTTGAACAGGCGTGAATTTCTTACCATTTCCTTTTACCGCTGCTGACATATTATTACAACACTCCATTCCCTTCATCCAAAGTAAAACAACACAAACAATACACTACTACTGAAAAATAACACTAACATTCTCTCTGGAACTGCTCACACCATAATACCAATACTACATACAAAATATCTTTACATGCACATTTAATTTACGTAGAGTTAATTTACTTATTCAGTTTGTCAATTACTTAGGTTAGTTTATGCTGAAATGATTTTCTGTAGGTTCACTAACGTCCAAACGTTATCCTACTTTGGGTTATTTCGTTTCAGACTAACTACTTTCAATTTTCATTGATAGTAAAGGGATAGTAAGTCAAACGAACATTCATAATTCTGTCAATAAAATTAATGTTTGGTCAAACTTCAAATATAAACTTTTAGTTTCTGTTTGGGTGTATTTTTTATCTCTGAGATCTAGCGATGTCACAGTATTAAGTGCTAACCAAGAATGTGCACACAATACATATTAGCCTCTACGCTCAAGGCTAAGGAACGGAATGCAGTTCTTCCTCTGTTCTCTCCCATCCATCAGATTTCCTGCAGTCTATCTTTCCTGCCTAAAAACAATACTGAAGTTGATCGTTATTGCTGTTTTCTCCATCACGAAAAATAAAGACTAGGAATACAATCGGAAAAGCTAAAGTTATAAGCAGTACATTAATAATTGTATATTGTGGATAAAGACAGTTGTAACACACATTGGGCAGCTCAGAACAGTGTTTATATTCCGAGACTTTTTTTGCACATATTCAACAATCTTCCTCCGAAGTATGATTTTGTTTTAATTTTTTCTTCCAACGTAAAAATTATTCAAACGGTACGAATGAAATTATTTTGTGTGAAAATAAATGTATGAGCTGTAGAATTGTACCTTTGTAATTTCACGAAAACTGGTTTGTATTTAAAAAAAAATCTTGAATATTCGTACCGTTGTGAATAATTTTGAGTACTTGTATTTTTGAAAATGTAATTTTTATGTGAAAATGTGTTAAATTAATGTAACTGTAATGTGTGAGAGTTGGACAATGTGTGGTATTTTAAAATTACGCCATAAAATGTGTATTTCACAATTCAACACGTTTTGACAGCCAGGTAGGCGGACTACTTTTTTCGAAATTGGGGTCTTGAAAGAATTCCAGATTTCAGTTACGGAGTTTAAATAATAAACCAATGTTGCATGCATGAAACTTCTAAATTGATACATTTCATATGTAACTCTTTTAAGTAAAAAAAAAAAAGTTTCTGAGCGTAAAGTCTTATGATGAATGTAATGTAGTGCCGCCGTCTTGGATTTATGTATTTTTTATTCTAATTCCGGTTACAGTGTCATTTCTGAACATTTTAACTCTTTTAAAGCAGAAATTTTGTACTGATATTATTTCTAGCGTAGTAAGCAATTTTATGCCAGTTATGTTGCACTATCTAAACCATCCAAAAGGGCTTCAAAATCAGTTTGAAACATACAACAGTGTGTTACGTTTGAACGATTCTGGCAATGGGGGCAAGTTACAAAATAATGAAATGTCATGGACACACGCCATTACTGCAGTGGTGTATGGTTCAAAACAGTTCCATATTTTGAAATTGCGCAGTTTTGCTCTATGACTTAATGTAACCACATATTGTATTCATTAAACTCAAATTCAAAACTATTTCTAAAAATTAAACTATAAAATTCCTGCATAACAAATTGTTTAGAGACAAAGAACACAAGATAAGAATATTTGCCATGTAGATTTGGAAATATTTGTTTGTGCGATGCCATAATCTGACAAAATAGTCTACAACCATAATGATTAGTTCATTTTAATTTGGAAGCTTAAATTAAGTTCGATTCAATTGGTCCAAAATTCCTGAAAAATATGTGATTTAAAGTTATGCCTGATACCCTCGAAATAAATTTGTCTTTGTTTTGTAAAAAGGCAACATTTCTTAGTGGGGTTAAATTCCTCAACATTGTTTACGTGTAATACGTTATATGTGAAGAAAGGAGTTACCTTTATTACTAATCCGTTTAATGCGAGATTTTTTTTATATATATTTAGAGTCCCTATTTAATATCCTCGGCTGAAAGTTTGAAAACCTAATGACGGACTTAAAGTAGACATGAAATAAGAAAGGAATATACATTACCTGTGATAAAAGAAACTAATCCTGTTCACATGGCTAGATTACGAAAAACCACGGAATAATTAAAATAGGGATGGTCGGGTTTGGGAATCGTAAACGTGACCTTCCGTAAGCTAGTCAAGTGAATTACTGATGTGCTTCATTGCAGAACAGCCATCAGTGCAATAAACCGACTTTTTTGTAAGCTTACTCCAGCATTCAAATGTTAGATACGAATGTGATATTGCACCGATTACGTGCGCATTTAGCAACGGCCATATAGTAAATTCTGGATAAAATGTTTGAAAAGGACTGACTAAACCTACGTTCTCTACAACACGAGTAGGTAACGAGGAGATTAACAGGGAGCGTGTACGTATTTTTACAAGTTACCTACCAAACAAAAAAACCTGTTGGAATTTTTATTGTACCGAAAGCGTTTTCCATTTAAATTAAATTTTTATACGCCACACATTTCTGAATGAGTTCACAGCTTTTGTGTTCACGTGGAAGATATAAAATAATTGTTAATGTAAATTTCTTAAAAAGAAAAAATACGCGGAAAAAAATCTTAGTTTTATTTAACATAGTTATATTGAGAATTATATCGAGGAAAGTATTATAAAGTAAAAATAAATTGTTTAACAAGGCACCTATGCAAAAAATAAAGAAATAACGAAAATTTTCACACTTTTACCTGTACACACCCATAACTTACTAACACCTACATTACCAACAGAAGCTAAACTTAAAGTTTCATGCTTCATGATGTAAACGTCTTGCCAATAATTGCTGATATGAGGTTAATAGCATTTGGTAGTTAATATTAAGTAGAAATGTTTATGTTGCTATTCGTCCAGTTGGTAACGAAGTTTCTAAAGAAAGAAACTAATCTCTCGGGCTATCTGAAAACGGGAATGGAATCAGTTATGGTTTTAACTAAAGAAAGACCCTGTTTCCTCGTGTAAAATAAGTTCGGATCACCAATCAGCATAGCCTGACAAGAAATCAAATTCAGGACTTGCCCATAGCAGTTAAGGGTACAATTGTAGTTGTCAATAATTTAATTAGAATTCTTTGAACAAGTGGTGAGGGCTCGTTTATTACTCTTCGCTGCCAACACTAACGGCAAATCCTTCAGCCGATGGATTCAGTATTCGAAGATTGGCGCCACTGCAGAACGTGCACGGTGGTGCGCAGCAAACATAGCGAAGGCTGGAGTAACTATGGAGACGATCTCAAAGCGCCGGCGCACCGTTTCTCTTCCGCCTCATCCATAACCCATGCCTGGGATGAATTGGAGGATCGTCCTTCTCTCTTCAACCCCCTGCGGCAGAGCCCTAACTTCTACCCCCCCTCGACCAAGACTACCAACCCCTCACGACCTAGGCTTAAAGTATTGGATCCGTGAACGGGTTTGACATCTCCCCGAGGTTAAATATTAAGTCTCTAGTCGGCGCCCACTTCATCTTCTTGCTCGCCTGATCTTCGGTTCGGTGCTTGAAGAAGAAACAGAGGGGTGGATTGCTAGACTAAGAGGGGGAGAATAGCCAAGACTAGCCCAGCCGCTCAGTTATTCATGGGCCACAGGCTGCGAGGGTGTAAGACGGAAGCTGGAGAGCTTGAATTCAACCGCCGTTTCCACCACCTTCTCCCTTGCACCTCCCGCGGAAGGAGAGTTTCTAACTGATAAGAACAACTGCCTGGTTCTCCGAGAGTCAGTTGGTTGATGGTAGGTTTAGGAGTAGGGAGGCTGGGTTGGAGGGTTCAGATACCTTTCCAGCCCCCCCCCCCCCCCCCCCCCCCCCCCCCGCCAAGGCCGACAAGTGAAACTTCCCCCAGATTGCTGGCAGAGTAGCATCGTCCTGTGGAGATCATCTCGTCTCACTGCGTCCTCCGTTTCCCCCGAACAATCTGCACTTACATAAAGGTTGGTTTCAGATAACGTAATACTTCGATGGAAGACAAAAAAAGTTTCACGTAAAAAGTATATATTAATATTTTAGACACAAAACTTTCCCATCAGGTTATTGGAAACATCTCAAATTGTGTGAACAACTTATGTGCAAACGAAGTAAACTATTTACCTTATGAAGAATTCGCTTCAGCGAGTTAGAATTAAGATTGTGGACATTTTAATTTATAACAACTGTTATTATAATATACAGTTATTTGGTACACAATAATTCCTTACTGATTTTTCAAATGTAATTCTATAACAATTGCAAAACCAACAAATATTTAATATAACTGTCATAAGATACACAAAGTATAATTTACCAGAACTCTTCAATACTGGATTATTATCGATCTGAGAACATATACGAATTTAATTCTTAAAACTAAATATTTTAAAACCATTATACTTCAAAATTTATTCACATACTTATTATTTTTTTTATTTGGTAACTTAAGAAACTAATGATACTGTTCAAAGGTAGATAAATATTTATTTCACAAGTTTGTTGATTTGGTAATTTTCAACCTTGTAAAATTCGCCAGCAATGTATTATTCGAAATCAATCTTTTGTTGTTATTTTGAATGTATATTAAGATCTCACCATTTTGACATTTTGATAATATTCTTTCCTTTCTACAAACTCCTAAAGAAATGGTTAATCAGTCAAAGTCATTTTACTTAAATTATAGTTATATTTTTATTCACTGTGTCACCTTTTCATGTTCCGTCAGTATGATACCGTTCATCAGAAATTGATAACTGCATACCGCCTCTTGTGCTAACGAAACAGCAAAGTTTACCAACCTACATCAAATGAATATGCTTACTTAAAATATAAAAACATTTAAATGGCTAGCCTAAAATAAAATTTGTATCAATGTATGTAATAATTACACTTGTTTATTCTATTATTGCGTTACACAGGCCTATCATAAAATTAATTGTGGGCCAAAACATACATTTACATTATAAAAGGAATACATTTTTCTGGCGAAAATACGTTACGTCTAAAAATGACTTTATGTTTATTACACATACGACTGTGTTAAACACGCAATTTATTAATCAAACGATCAGAAGTAATAGGCTTTTTGTTAATTGACGCACGACTTGTTAGACTGTTGGTGAAAATTGATTTGTGTAAAAATAGTTTCCAAATGTAAAATTATCGAAAACTGTATTGTATTGGCTAAACAAGAGTTAGGGTAACAATATGTCATTATAATTGTTATTATTAATATTATTACATCTGCGTGAAACATTTAAATACATGCAATAAAACTGGATATGTGGCAATATATAAATAAATAAAATAAGTATGCTGAGAAGAATTACAGACTTAAAAAATTATAACAAATTATAATTATATGTATGTAGACTACCAGGATTTTTATACAACATTGGTTTTGACTTGAAATGGAGCATGTAAAATAAATGGAAAAATATACAGGTTCTTTTTAAATTTCAGGGCATTATTTTTAAAACCATTTGCATAGCTGCGAATTTTTTATATCCACATTGAATTTTTATTTTTTTTTGCCTAAATGCGTATACATTTTTGTAGTTTACGGTACTGAAACGAGTTACTGGTAATGAATGAGAAGTAAAATGTTTATTTTCAGACATCTGGCAAATTTATTTTTTATTTTTTTTTTAGAAAATTGTCTCGAATTTCATATATTTCTTTAACAAACATTTGCGTAAACTGAGATTTTTTTTATTTTCGTATGACTTTTTTGGTTGTTTGTAATTGGCTGTATTAATTGCATATGTGGCTTATTTATAGCAGTCAGAAGAGAGTTACTTGCGATATATAAGAAATTTTAAAAATATATAAATTGCTACCGCTTATAAAATGTTACACATTTGCGTGCACTATCTTCTAAATTATTATTTTTTTTTCTTAATTTTGAAAAAGCTCAAAAACGTATAAGGTAGTTTTCATATAGTTTTGTAGGTTTTTAGTCACTAGAAATGTTAAAGGGATTATCTGTATTAAGTTAGACTGTTGGTAAACAGATGCCACGTATTATTTATAATTTTTAAATACTTACTGTGCAGAAGGCTGTTTTATATAGTTTTTTTATGTTTTTGGTGACTAATGAAGTTAAGAAAATAAAACTATGTTAATTTATTTAGTAGATAGTCAGATATTTTGTACTTGGATACTGCCGTAATTCTGGCATGGGTTGGATACATAAAACCACACCAAACTGCAAAAAACACTTCTTCAAATTTCCACATCTTATAGGACATGAATAATCAGCATTTCCAAATTTCGGTCCACGCATTAATGCCAAAAGTCCTAGGAATTTTAATTGTTTGTTTAAATAAATTTTTGTCATATACTTATCACCTGCTGATAAATGTAAGATTAATAATGTATGGCACAAATTTATATCGAATATCGAAATGTCGTGGTTTTGAGTATCAAATAAGTGTGACGGTGTGCAAATAATTTTTAGTCTGTAAACATTTTTCTTACCTGTGCCAAACAGATGCTAGAAAATATAAATCAAACTATGTCTGACGGGATAACTGAAACCTTCGCATACATTTTTTTTCTGATGTGTAGGTTATGTTGCACAAAAATATACAATGCTTTCATTGTATCTCATACATATTCACTAAGCAATTACGTATGTTGTTTTAATTTGGAAAATCACGTGATGTACTATTACAATGATTCACGTATATCACTACTGTCAACGTTGGCAGCTTCTTACACCTACTTCTGATTATTTATTTATTTCGTCTTTCATTTACTTGGTGAAGTTAAGGCTAAAATGCCTTCTCTTACACTTAACGTTCAAGGGAGAGTTAAAGCACTGCAAATATCATTTGAGCTATGAAACCCAAAATATTTTAATTCACTACGGATTGGACTTTCTTTATTTTTAATAGAGTTGATCAAACAAATGCTGTCATAAATCTGTTACATGAACTTACGCATTGTTCTGCATGAATTATTTACAGTGTATTTTTTGTGTTTTCACATAGAAATCACTTGGAAATCTACTTGTATATATAATTACATACCATTTTATTACATAATTGCTTGTTTACTAGACAATAATTGTGCTTCACAATTAATTTCCTTCATGAAATTGAATTTTTTTTTATTTGTCAAATGTTAGAAAACAAGGCGTATTCATTCAACGAAATATTTCAAAGGATGTTAATTAGGAAATGGACAAATTTATCCAAGCTACTGTAATAGGCCTATGTAGCTGCATTGTAAGAAACTTCTGGGAGATAGTAAATGAAGCCATTAAAATCTTTGTATCTTGACGGCAAGGTAAGGAAATTGGGCTTTACGTATTGTTGACAGCGATGCAAGTAGAGACGGTTACGTTACTGTTACACAAGGACAGGAGCTGGGAGAGTATTCGGCCATGGGACACTATCAGCATTCACCTGGAGCAATGTCAATAAACCATGGAAAACCGAAATCAGGACGTCAGGAAACGGGTATCGAACCCAGTTCCTCCCGAATGTGAGTCAAACGTGCTGCCTTAGCACTGCCTCACTCGGTTGTAGCTTAAAGAATAATTCATGAAACTTGTTTTCTTGAGTTTAGCAAAACATATTTATGTTCCTTCATATTAACCTTATTGCTAACAACGTTCCGAGACGATAAATATTTCTTTGCAGTGTGTGGACTGAATATGCAAATTATTGTAGTTTGCTGCAAAGCATGGGAATCTTTGTTTCAGTACTACTTCTTACATCAATCAGCCTATATTATTTATAGGGTAGTTCATGTCGGTTACATGCTAAGGCCATAGGAATTCCGACTTTGGCTAATTGAGACGCCTCCTCCTTCTATAGTCCTCTTCAAACGCGGTGCCGGAACAAATGACTATAAGTCACACGAGAACCGCAAAGCTGCTCGTTGCCTAAACCGCTTAAGGGCAGGGTCGATTCTGGAACACCCGAGCAACAGCCAGATTGAGTACAGATAATCTGCGACCGTGGAACACACAGCTTGCGAAACACAAACCTTACATTTTCGCCTATATCTTAGCTGTGATTGGTTCCCTGTTAATTAAACGTATTTTTAATCATGCATTAAGAATAACATTTGCAAAAATCAGTCACACATACGTTTGCATATTCCGAAGCCAAAATATATTTAAGCCAACGAAATTTTTATTCGCTGAAAAATATATGAAAAACTTCAAAAATTGGTTTTGTTACTGTACAACAGGATTAAACATTGAGCGAACAAAACTAGCCAAGCAATCATATAACTGGTTGATTTTACGTTTACACAATTTATTCTGCATATAAAATCATTGATCAACTTCCGCTCAAACTAAAAGTACACATTTTTTTGCGCTTGCGATGTCAGCATAGTTCATAAAAAAAATTTTCGAAAACAATTAAACATATGTTTTGTTTTCATTTTATGTGTTAGGTAAAAAACTCACATTTTTCATTGCAGTGTTTATTATTTTTTACTTTTAACTGTAGTTTTGGATTGACAAGCGTACCATACTACACCAACGAAAAATTATACGTGGTTATATCTCCAACAAAATAATGCACGCTATTTACATTAAACATTTAGTAATTTTGGTGATGCAGTAAGAGTTTGCGAAATGCATGCTGTTTAACGATACACAATGTACCCATTGTAATCCTGGAAATTCTGTTCTTACAACCGTAAAACGTTACAGAAAAAATTTGCATGACTCTTGGGCCAGGAATTAAGGTTATAATATGGTATTCGATGTTTTCACAAGGTTGTATTAAAATTTAGACCATCACTGTACACGGTTTATCAAACAAATTTGTTTTCTATGTGTAATGATACTATAAATACAGGATCAGTCAGGACGGAGTGTATTAGTTTAGTGTGCAAAAAATTACATAACAAGGCTTTAAGAGTGTCCGTAGTGTCAACAAAGTAGTAATGATGCCATCGTGAAAAACTTTAAACCAATTTTATATTAATAAATAAAATCTTATTCTACGTTATTAAACTTATTTAAAGACTTGCAGCAAATTTAGAGACTATTAAAAAAATCATATATTAGACAAATTTTGTTAAGCTACTAGAATTCCACAAGCACGTGAATAGCCAGAAACAAATATGTTTAGTTTCTTTCGCAGCTAATGTTATGGGGTAAAATGATATTCAGTGTTTACTAGCATGTACTAGCATATGCACATAATGTAACGGTGTAAGTGTGTTCACTATTAACCTGATTACAGAACCGTACTTTACAGTACACGCATTTTCCCTCATCCAGATGATTTAAGTAATCCAAAACATGTACTGTTTATTCCCAAATAAATTTAGCAACTATCTGGATATTTATATAAAACCTACGAATTTTCACTGCATAGCTACTCGTAACTGATGTTCAATACAACTCTTAATATTTAGGTTGCCAAAAATAGCAGCTTTATTGTTCACAAATAAAGTCTATATACTTGACCTCAAAGCTTTAGAAGATTAGAACAAGGATGACGAATAATTTACTCCATTATTGTGACGTCATATGATTATGCCGGTTCCAAACAAAAACTCTGAGCCCACGCTAAACAATTGTACAACATTTTTTCCTTTTTCGTAAAAATCAAGTAACATAAATTCAACGAATTCTTTCGTTTTCAGAATTAATTACAATCGAAGAAGTTCTGAACAAATTCTAACAGATAATTTTCCAGTGTACTCGAAGTTACGTACGTGTAAACAGTGACGAGGTAACATAAAGGTAAACATGAAAATTTTCTCGTTTTAATTGTAGAATTTACTTGCAGTTCAATGGAGTGCGGTACAAGAAGAAAAAATGTATACTCTGATAACTAATCTAATCTACATTTATTTTCTTTGTGGTCATTCTTTAAGTAAATCCGTCGTCATGTTTTGTTATTTGTTTGTTTTGTTACGATTTCGTCTAAAAGTTATTTTTTTGCAAATTAGGTGACTTTCCCAGGAAATGTGCGAAGAAATCCTAATATAATAATAATGTGGGAACTGGACCAAAATCGTTGAAGGTAAATTTCGTACATTGGCATGTAGTAATTGACATATCTAGTCATTAACTAAGATTTTAATTAACCCATAAGGTGCTGCAGAATGCTAAGTACGAATACGTCAGCACTACATAAAAAGTGTAGAAATATAGTATTTAAAGGTATATCGCTACAACAAGGAGAAGGGAATATTGTCCCCCCTCCTTCTTGTGAATCCTTTAAGAAGGGACAAACCTTAAATAATCTAAACAATCTACCTGCCCCTGTAAAATAATTTTAGGTTTTCTTTATTTTAATAATACAGTGTATAACTTGGGAGTTTGAGTTGTTTTGCCCCCTATGACACTCATGGCCACGCCAACCGACAGGTCGAGAAGAAGAAGAAAACAAACAAAGAATATTTAAATAATTTTACTATCAAAATTTATTGGTTTGTGGACATATGCCATTGCTCAAGTTGTGCTGATTAAAACTGTGTTGAATGACAAAGTACGAAAACGAACAAGAAAAAATAAATATATAACACACATAAAAATAAAAAAAAAACAATCCCAGAGGAATTCCGTCGTCCTAACGTAATAATTATAAAAAAAAAACACAGAATTCCTCTGGGATTTTTGTGTGTGTTTTATATTCGTTTTTTCTTGTTCGATTTTGTACTTCGTCATTCAACACAGGTTTGATCAGCAAAACATGAGCAACGGTGTATGTCCACAAACCAATAAACTTTAATTGTAAACTCCCATTGCAACAAACATCTAAAAATCTCAATATTTTTTTGGAACTTTACGTCTCCTCGCCAACGAGGTCATTACAGACGATTAAACACTTATTGACATGAGGACAGTAACCGGGAAAGATGTCTAAAATGGCCTTTGAAAAAAAAAAGTGTCCCAGCATTAGCTTGGAGCGATTGCGGAATACAAAGTCAAACCGAAATCAGGATCGAAAACCGAGTCCTCTCGTATGCGAGTCGAATACTTTACCGTTGCGCCTCCTTGCTCGGATCGCATAACTATTGCTGTTTCTAAATAGTACCGTTTTATTGTACAGACGTTCAGTATAAAATATACCTGTTTTAAATAAACACATATGCGCACGTATGTGTCATAAAGTTAAGCGTTGAATTAATATCGTATACTGTATTTCGCCTGTAGTGTTAGGAAAAGAGTTTTGACTACTAGTTGAATAAACAAAAATTATTTTTATTTGTAAGGTTTAAAATTATGACCACGATCTTTCAGTAAACGTATTTTTTTTACACAGAGGTAAAACCCGCTTAACATAACCTCAGTAAATCTTTACCGGTACTGTTAGAATGATTCGCGTTTTTGACGCAACTTCATTACACATTTTTGGTTTATAAATGAACCTGAAATGTCTACTACACTATATGATCTTAAGTATTGTTTTGCATCGTTTATGACATTAGTATAGTAAATCTTGGATGCCGTCAGAGTAGTTAAAACTTAGAAAAGTAAGAGCGTAGTTCAGATGTACGACGCCGAGTAAACATTTTTTGCATATTAGGAGTGTCATTACTCTTTACATTTATACATTTTTAAATTAAATTATATTTGTTTTTATACGTCACCTATAAAGCACAGTGTGATGGACATCCACAACTAGCGACTTTTTTTTTTTGAGGGGATGGTAGCAGATCGGTGCCAACCCTTGTACGAGGGGATGATAAGTGGTAACCATTAATTCTTAACACAGTTGGCTAGCCGTTATCACTCCCTAGCGGCAATCGTGTGGCCTGGGTATTATTCACGTAGCCAGCGCTAGGTTGCAGTTCTCCGCTTTCACATCCCTTCGTTCTATCCCAAAGAAAAAAAATGAACCACAAAAAAAGAGAGATCGAGGAATAACAAGGATATATATGAGACGTCTGCGAGCAGCCGACGAAGAAAAGAGAAACGTTTCGCTTCCCCCCCGTCTCACGGTCATCATCCCCCTACCTTTCGCTCTCTCAGCGAGAGCAGTTTCTGCTAAAACTATTGTCATTTGTCAGGGAAAGGGGTTGGCGAAGGGGAAGGGGGTTCCAGGCGAGAGGCGAGCCCGGCGTGGCAGCAGAATGGCAGAAATTGCAGAAATGGCAGCGGCTGATGGATTGAATCAAGTGCCCTGAAGATAGGCGGGTTGCCTGTCTGTCTCGCTCTTTGTATCTCTTGCTCCATGGATGCTGGCTGGCATTATACCTCTTATCCTCTCCCCAGTCCTCGGCCTAGCGTGGAAATAGGGACATGTTCGCTTCTGAAGAGTAACTTCGTGTGGCTCGTCAGTAGAAAGCCTCCGTCCCCTCTGGCGGAGAAAACAAAATTGTCTTCAGACTAAACTGACACTTGTCGCTATGAACAAGAACATTTAATTAGTTAAATGCCTACCAGAGTTTATTGAATATAGCTTCGTACCCTCACGTGTTTGGCCGTGATTGCACTAGAAGTCTTAAACCTGTTCAGTTAAATACACTTGGTAGCCATGCTTGATTGTGTTTGAAAGCTAATTATGTTTGCGAGGTTACATGATTGAAACGAAAGAATCTCATTGAAATTTCTAACCTCAACAAAATTGGAACCTGAATGTATTGTATTTAATTATTATCTCATCTACACTCAACATTCGTGACTTTTTATTATCATATTGCATCCAACTGCAATGCTGATGCTGAGTGTACAGTGGAAATAATTACTTTGCACCAAAAGTTAATGTTATTCAACAAGTGCAAAATGTCGGACCAAAAAGCAGTCATGTTTGTGAAACATATCGTTACTCAAAGCAGCCAAAATGAGAGAAGCATCGAAGGTATGTCGTTTGAAACTACATATGAAACCAGTTTACTTTGAACGATAAGAGACTGAGATCTTCATAGCTCGTGTAACCGCTCCATAAAACTGAACATGTTTAAGTGAAGTAGTTCTGAATGCAGTGTGACCGCGGCCTTAGTCATTTGGTCATTGTTTTCAGCTCTTACGTAGCAGCGAGGAATTTTGTCAGTGGAATTTCTATCAAGTTTTTTTATGGTTCCATATTCCTCCAAGCTCCGCTGATAAACTGCGATACGATTGCGAACTTAGTAGAAACTATGTGCTTTGGTAGTTCTTATACTTAAACCCGGTAACACGGCCGTAGAAGAACAGTTCTGGACACTCGCCTGGATATTTTACCTCATTGTTTGGCTGTAGTTCACCAAGTTACCGAGAATATTGTGTTTTATTGGCGCTTCAGTTAGGGCGGTCGGACTTAAGCTCCGCCCACTTCCTTTCCACTACGGTAAACAATTTATCAAAACGTATTTTTTTATCTAATTTATGAAATACTTCCTTCGATCACAAATTTAAGAGAGAGGCTCCAGCAATCCTTATTTACTTTATAAATTTAACAATGGAAAAAAGTGGGCGGAGTTTGAGTCCTACCACCCTAACTGAAGCGGCTGCACTGAACTAAGCGCAATAGTTATAAACAAAACTGGAGTTGAGACTAAAACTGCAGGATTGTAGTACTTCCATTCAATTAACAATTCAGTAAGCATAAACCAATAGCAGAGTAGAATCACAAGGTAGCTTGTCCTAAATGTCCCGTAGCATACTTAAAATGAAAAGATTGATTAGGTGTGTGTAGATCCAGAAGTT
>PNEQ01092160.1:0-13401 GCA_003012365.1 Medauroidea extradentata
CATCCGTAGCATTTAACGGAAAAATAACGCAAGTAATAGTTGAAATATACATTTATATCAATAGGCAGACGTCTTACGATCAAAAGAACACCGCTAAACAATAGATATGCTCGACCTTTGTCCTAAAACAAAGAGTAAACCGAGCCGTCGAGTGCCTTCTCACGAGCGAATAGCCCGATTTGCGTAGCATTTAATGGGGGAAAAAAAGTAGGCATTCCTTACTACCAAAATGCCCTTGTAAATTATTCACCAAAGAAAGAAGGAATAAGCGGGTGTATTTATTCATTGCGCAATTTTATATCACTTTTAACGTAAAAACATTCCCTCGACGTTGTTGATGAATTGTACGAGAACGTAGATACTAGTAGCGTGCAGAGCGGACAGATAGCGCAACAGTACGAACGTTCACAAGATGGGTGATAGATAGCAGCACCGTCGCATATACCGACGTTGTTCCAAGAACGCCATTTTGTGACGTTCTTACCTAAAATCGTCGAGAATTACATGTATAAGTGATAGAAAATAATCACTTTCACAGTCAGTATATGCGGTAAAAATAAATTAGGAGTTCCGAGATTACGTGATACACGAACATCTATTTATTTTCCAAGTTCGACATACCCGGAGACAAATGTTTCTACACTTGGTAGCGCTATTATCGTGCTCACATGTGAAACGCACGTTTTACGACATGCAGTAACGCATTGTTTAAGCAAATTATGCGCCAATTTTTGTTTTAAGTACGTATGGTGTTAATGCAATAAAGAAAATTATCACGCTATTATTTATAGGGTTCGTATAAAAAAGTAAACTCATTCGGTGCGAGACGAGAGAGATATAGGACGTCGTGAAACAGCCTAGAAGGAGGCTGTACTATAGTTAAATGAGCATATGCGCATGCACTGGAACTTTGCGTCTATAGTACGACCTCAATATAGATCCTAATACGTCGTAGTTGGAGACAGACCGGCCGGCTTGGCACAAAGCGGCGGCGCCGCCGCCGCGCGGTTTTCAAACTGTCACTGCCGCATTTTTTAACGGATTTTCGCTATTTTTGTTTTATTTTTAATATTGTGACTTACCAATTAATAACTGCAACTCTACAATTCATATTTTAATGCTGTGAATTATATACAGTATGTTTTATTCATTGTCAAAGTAATTCCTTACAATTTTTTTGTTATATAATTTTGTTATTTTTTTAGGGTTCCTGAGATTGTATTCGTAGAATCGCTACCCTCGTTAAATCCAGGGTTCGTAAAATCGGGGGTCTAGTGTACTTTGCGCTGTTTTAAAAAATGAGCAGGTGTACCGGTACGAAAAAGCAATATTATTTTGATATTCTGGGATACCTACAGTACAGAGTTTCAGTGTATTGTGAAGTCTGACAAAGGAGAAAGGTTTGGCTTTTGTAAGGTATGCAGATGCGACATTACCATATCCCATGTCGGCAAAAGTGACATCAATGTGCACGTCAAAAGTGCGAAGCATGTATCTAATGTAAAATGCTAAGAAGATAACCAAAAACTTTCAAGATTTTTTGCTAAACCTGGGAGTGCATATCTAGATGTCACGTAATCAGAGTGTTTATTTACTACTTTTTTGATAGAACATAACGTTCCTCTAGCAGCCGCAGATCATGCAGGTGCGCTTGTGAAAAATATGTTCCCAGACTCGGAAATCGCAAATAAATATGGATATGTGCGAACCAAAACATCTGTAATTGTGAATGGCTTCAGATGCAAAATCCGGAGTAGTGCAGTGCTTGAAGAATGCGCCGTTTTCAGTTGTAACTGATGGTAGCAATGATACCAGTTCAAAGTTGTATCCTGTTGTAGTTACGTTTTATAACGTTGCACAACAGAAAATTGTAAATGTCATTCTTTCCATTCCTGTTCTGAAAGTAGACTGTACCGGATGAAACATTGGTAATTTAGTTCTTTTACAGTTAGGATGTAATGATTTTCCAATCGAAAACTGCATTGCATTTTGTTCGGACAATGCGACTGTTATGTTAGGGCATAAGAGCGGTGTTGCAGCAGTGTTCAAAGAAAAGCACCACGAGCTTATTGTGATTGTTTGTGTTTTTTAATTTAATGAACTTAGCTTCTGAAAAAGTTGCATCTTCTCTGCCAGTAAAAATTTATGACATTCTTGTAGATATGTTTTATTTAGAAAAGAGTTCAAAGAGAAAAGAAAGTTTACAGAAGTTTCAAGGTCTGCACTATACAGAAGCAAAGAAAATTCTGAAACACGTCTGTTCAAGATTGCTTTTTCTTGGTTGAAGTTTGCTGAGGGTATTTGAGCAATTGGAACCATTACTTAGCTTTTTTATGGCATAGGTAGTACATCAGAAACCATCTGTGAGTCTAACTTCTTGCAAAATTCCAAAGCTACAACAGTCGTCTTTTGCAAGCTCAAGTGGAGCCCATCTATGCCAAGATGCAGACACTGTAAAGATAATGAAATCAAGTTCTGTTTCCTCTATTAATCAAAAATAGTTGCCACAGTTTCAGTAAAAAAAGACGTAGGCCTACATGTTCTCAAGAATGCAAATCCTTTCATGAATACAGATGAAAAACTGTCCATGTTTCTTTCTTAAGAACTCAACAAAGCATTTTGTGCATTTTTTTCTGAGTGTTCCATAATTTGAAAAATTGAATGTCATTCTTCAGTCAACATCACCACACAATCACATTTTAAGAGAACTGTTGCTTGATTTCTTACGAGAATTAGTTTCAACTTTGTAAAACCAAAAGTTGTGAATAGTTGCTAGTTAATCATCAAGAATTACACAAACACTTGATGAAAAAGAAATGTGTTTTTTTTTTTTTTTTTTTTTCCAGTTGTTAGGAACTACTACTGTGTTGCAGCTTGTGACTACATTGATAACAAATTTCTCATCCAAAATGAAGTGTTGAAAAATGCAGACGTGGCAAGAATAAGTAATCTTAAAAATTCCAGCTTTTCGAATGTTCACTATTTTGTAGATTTGTTTCCTTTTATTCATCCTGTAAAAGTAGGCGAATTAAGAGACGAAGTTATGGACAAAGTGAAAAACAGTTCTCAGTTCTTCAGATTGGTAATATTTCAGGCATAGTTGCCACAGAAGAGAGTGAGGATGTTAAGTGGGCAAAGTTAGCCAAAACTCGTGGTGGTGATGGCATTTTGAAGTATGATAGAATTTGTAGAATAATGCTGTCAATACTTTTCATTCCACATTGCAACGTGGAATGCGAGAGAATTTTCAGCTTGGTAAAATATAACAGAACTCAGTTTAGATCATCCATGTCCAGTGACACGTTAGAATAACTTTCCATTTTGAAGATCATAAAAATCAAATTTGTGCTATGAACAAAATTTTAGTGTGGAGTTCTTAAAGAGAGCAAAGAAGGCTACAGTTGCATCTTTGAAGCCACAGTGCTCCACCTCAGCTTAGAATATTTTTTTTAAAATATTCAAACAAGATTAATTCCTAAAATTCACAATGTTCAACTAAATTTTATGTCAGTTTTTAGGCAGACTTCTTATTGGAAGCCAAGGTTGCTTCATTAAGTTGTGTTTTTGTGTAAAATATTGTGCTGAACTTCTAGTATCACAGGTAACAGGTAAGTAAACATACTTATACATATTTTATGCATGGCTTGTTGGGTAATTTGTAAAATTTTGGTGTATTATAGTGCTGGAAATGTGCATTGTACAAGTAATTTGTTTATTTATTTCATGTAAAATTTGCCGAGTGAATTTCGCACAAAATTTTTAATATTTTGTAAATGTCTTCCTAATTGTTTTATTGAAAAGTTGGCAGATATGAATTGTTTTCTAGTAAGGTGAGTACCTTCTTGCATTGCAAGCGTCTCCAGACAGTAGGATTAGATTTCTGGTGCAGACACTGTGGTCAATTTGTCAGTTTCATGGAATTTCTCTATGGCGCAGGTTATTGATTTACGTTCGTTAGCTTTTTACTGGTTTTTTTAGGGAATTGCACTGCGAGTGTATGGGTACTTTTGTTGAGACATCTTTAGTCCCCAGTTAATATATTTATGTCTATTCAATGTTTAAGACTTTTTATTGCCATAATTAGGTGCATAATTTGCGCCATCGCGTAATTTGCCACCCTAACTTTTTGCCATCATTTAATGAATTTGAAAAAGTCAGCATAATTTGCGCTGCAGGTTTTTCGCGCGGCAGGAGATGAAATATGTGTGGTGCGCGCTCAGTGTAATTCAGTTCCGCTGCCTTCTCGTCAAAACATGTGCGCTGTCAAGCTAGACGTGCCTGGCAAGCGGACGAGGTAGTCACTGCAGTCTGCACTTGTTATCTGTTGTCTCCATCTCATGCGTTGTCCCTTGGTAAGCTACAGAATGAAAGGTCACGCTGCGGATGTACTGGTGAGTCACTGCGCTGTTGCCAGCTCACTGCGCAGTACACAGGTGCCAGTTCTATGAGATGCGCTGCACTACAGCTTGACTAACCATCAAGCGGTGCCGGCAAGTGGAATTTTAATGTGGTTTACGAAATGTTAATGGCAAATTAAACCCTAAAGAAATTACTGTATTTACCCAGGTAACACCCGCCCCCATATAAGACCCGCACCAAACCATTTCAACATGCTCTCAAGGAAAAAAATTTTTTTTACAATATTTATTTCCAATTTAA
Organism: Medauroidea extradentata; assembly: GCA_003012365.1. Lineage (NCBI taxonomy): Eukaryota > Metazoa > Arthropoda > Insecta > Phasmatodea > Phasmatidae > Medauroidea > Medauroidea extradentata. The sequence continues at coordinate 4,660 of PNEQ01092160.1, forward strand.
CTGCAGTTTGCATAAAACTGTAATTAAATAAAATGAAACATGAATTAAATGAAAGATATAGACGTCTTATTATTTTATTAAGAATAAAATGATGCCCCAGACGTAAATATTGCTCAGCTCCGACGATGTGTCACTGTCAGTAAATAACAATCAAACAATGGTGAGTAGGCGGTGATGTGAACTCTGTAGACAGCAGTCTGTAGCTATATAAAGAGCGCGTTAGGACTACTGAGTTTTTTCCCCTTAACATTTAGTGCCAATTCAATTTCCCTTTGAATGTAAACGTAATTATATTAAATTAAATGTTAATTGAATTAAAAATGTAAAGCCCCACGTATCAAAATTATGGTGAGCCGAACCGGCAGCAAGATGAATGCTCCGCGGCATCGTATTCGTATATACTGCACTCTGTCGGTTGCAGTCTGTAACTAAACAGCGCGCTGTACAGTGGCTCATTTTGGCAGAACAACGAAACACTACTGTTCCATCTAGTTGTCCGCGCTGTGAGATCCTCAGTCCTCACTCAACAGTCCGGCCGAGTCTGAAGAAGAAGGATCTAGGCGCACGCTCGCCATTATCATTGTTCGCCCGGTTAAAACGTAAAATCCAGATGTTTATAGAATCAAACTTTACATCAGGCATAAAAGAATAATGAGCATATTTTTACCAAATACAATAACAAATGGAGGAATGTAATAGAGGAGTAGTGTGGTTGTAATAAATCCTTTCAGGAGTTTGCAAAATATGAAAAACCCAACTTTTTAGGAATTTTCCGTGTATGACTCGCACCCCGACTTTTCGATAAGGATTTTGCGAAAAAAGGTGCGGGTGGTACGTGGGTAAATACGGTAATTGGACAAAATGTGAGTAAATATGGGGATGTTTCAGTTCTTTCCCGATCATAAAATCACTCATAATTTTTATTTATTTATTTATTTATTTATTTTTTTTTTTTATTCGCGCATGTTTTGCGCACCCCAATTTTTCAGTTAAAATTTTTGGATAAAAATTGCGCAAATTATGCGAGTAAATACGGTATAACCTTTTAAATGTAATTTCGCTTTTTCTGATACATTTTGATTATGTTACATTAATCCACAGAGTGGGTTATCCTACACGTGTTCATTGCAGGATCAGGGAAGTTGTTAGTTTGACTTCGTCAGGAGTAGTTGTGCTAAGACATAATCCAGCGAGTGTTGATAAACAAACAATTAGTCTGGCAGCGAGGGCAGAGCAGGAAGGTCGTATTAGACACAACAATGGGAGGTTGGGTTGATCAGTGAGGCATCATGAGCGACGGTGCGGGCATGCAGAACATTAGAGGTGTTAAATAACTGTTTTTAAACTAATGAGCATTCTTGGTATTGGGAATGTGGGTAACAGCAGTGAAAGTTTATAAAATAGTAAGTAATGTAATAGTTTTTTTTATTTTGTTGCCTTTGGTTTCGGTTGGCAGTTATAACAGGAGCGGCCACATGGCCTCCCTCGTTAACTGGAACAAGTAGTGCACAAGTCCCACTGGCCCTCCAATGTGAACCCCCATGAAAGCGACTTACAGGCATAGAACAAACTCAGCATTTTTTACAGACTACTTTATAAATGTTCCATGACATACATAAAGCACTTACAGAAGACACTGCTATTCTCACTCTAGCTAAGAGTTCCTATCCCTGCCCCTTAATGTGATAGTGAATAGTTGTCTCTTACTTCTCATGCTGTGCACACGAAAACATGCGTAGTCTACTTGTACCTTTCCAAAGTGCAGTGCAAGGTACCTCCTTCTCGTCGTGTGCTAGTATGATGATGCCACATCATCACTATCAGTTTACCCACCGTGTGTTAGTATGACGACTCTACACCCGTGCAGTCCATACGGTTCCCTTGGCTGGCAGCGTCCGCGCAGGTCTCACTCTCGATTCTCCTTGACACGTCACACAACCAAGCATTAACCCTATTGCTTACTAACATAAGCAGTTCCCGGGACCCCTGACTATCCCATTAAGCAGCCGCCTCAACAAGTAGTTAAACACAGTCTACATGCTGATCCATGCTGGGGCATGGCAATGCAGACCGATGTCCGCTGCTCAGGTCCGTATACAAGTCGCAGACCACAGTCATGACCAGCTGCTAGTTACATATGACACACTCAATGCATCCTACTGAACGTTGCATTCAGACTGCGTACGTCAGATTTTTGCATGTAACTGGCAGAGTGTCCACAGGGTAGCACTCGCCGGGAATTTCTGGAAAAGCAGGAAATATGCGTGAATAATGATCGCCGGGAATAATCCTTGAATTCTGCAAGAGTTTCTGCTGATTACCGGAAAAAAATGGACCAGAATGTGGTTTAATTTGGTTTTGTAAACTGTTTATAGTAAAGCTTTGTTATTGCTGGAACAAATTTTTTATGAACAGCACAGAATTTAATCCATACTGCATCTTTTATTTAAGATGTATTACTACATGAATTGATAAAACATATTTTTGACACGTAAGTGTGTTTCAAGAGAATAGAGTAGATGATCAAATTACTGTTGTTTAAGTAAAGTTATGCAACGTGTTTATTTATTGTGGTATTGCATTGCATGTATCCCATTTATTATTCTTCATAATACGCAGTGATGAAATTAATATTGTATCTTTTAACATGGCAAAATAAATTGAGAACAAAGAATTTTCTGTTTTTAATGACAATGTGGTTAGGTTAAGTTATTTTACTGTAAAGTTTTATATTTTTTGTTAGGTTATGTAATGTTAGGTTAGGTTACCTTAAGTAAGGTTAAGTAAACTTAAGTAACCTAGCAAAAAATGGAAGACTTAATGGTATAATTACCAAATCTAAACAAAACTAAACTAACCTAACCTAACCCAATAAAAAATGGAAAATTTCGAAGTTGGAAAACTAATGTTTATCGAAACATTTTTCATCAATTAAACTATACCTCTAAAATCAATAGTTTGGCTGGTACAGGATGAGCAGTGATATTTACCATGGTTAAATTTTTACAGTTTGTAGTAAAGTGTAAGATTTGTAAGTATTTTGGACGTCGTTAGCGCCCATGATTATATTTAAATGTGTGTAGGCCTACAGTTTAGTTGTGTAGATGATTCCTGGAAAAATGAAATTTTGAGCCTTGAAAACCTGAAAAAGTGCAGAAATTTTGAAATTCATTTTTGGTTGCCACCCTGGTCCAGCTCACACCCGACGACCGTACTATCGCCTTAGCGGGCAACCCACCAACTATATTGTCCGGGCTACCAACTACTGTCACAATTCTCTCACGTAGAGCCACTACGTACAGTGTCCTTCCAATCCGAGACATAGCACTGCCTCACATTATTGTGTTACATTCGGCGAGGCTCGACTCGACTGTTGTATCTTGCAGCAAACTCTTTTATTTCTAGGGATGCCTAAATTCAATCACTAATATGTGACAATTGAGAATAATAAAACTCTTATTTGGTGGATAATAATCTTTTGTAAAATGCATAGTTTGTGAAACATCATAAGGGTTGAAGCAATGAGTAAAAAAAATGCAACAGAACCTTGCTATTTATGTAATGAAATAGCTATATCACAAGTAAGTGTTCAACCCCTGAGCTATCCGTGGCAGTTCAACAACAAACATCAAAAGGTGCGGCTGTAACAAGACGCGTCACATCGTGCATCCTGAAAATGTTGGATCATCAAAAAGAACACTGTAGTTAACAATCTGTACATCAAATAGAATGTTCTATACAATTGTTTATGCATTTCTATCAATATGTGTGTAGAAGTAAATCAGTAAAGAGAACACCCGAGATTCAATATGTTAAAGATATTTCTTGTTTAGCAAAAACCTGTAAAGCAGAATAATCGTTAATACAGAGAAATCTACATATGTACTGGACATGTTTCCTAAACTTCCTTGTTGCCTAGAAGCATGTACAACTAAAATTCTGTAAGTGGTTTTTTAAATATAAATTTTTAAACTAGGCCATGCAAATAACCCGTAACCAGATAGCCAAAAATCCAGAATTCCTTGATTTGATAGCCAATAGCCCCCAATTCAGTAGTATATGTAAAGTCTGCAAAATTTTCAGTAAAAATTTTAACATCTGTAATGCATAATACAACTTCTAGAGAACTTTTGTTGAGTTTTTTATTGTAATTGTGTATTGAAAACACGTATGCGATAAATGAAAACAACACTTTCTGTACAAACCTTAGGAAGACTTCATTTTTAAATTCTTTTGAGTAAATAAAAAATACTTAAGTAAAAATACAGTTTATTTTTTAAATGTAAAACATACTATTTTACGATTGGAGTATGTTTAATTCACGTTCCTTTTAAATATTTCCTAAAACATTTTTTTTTTCTTTTCCAGAAACGTAGTATTTATGTTGCTAAGCAAACTGTTTTGGAGCTTTCAAACCAGCTGTAATACAAAACAGATACATATTGCTCGGTACAAAGCTTAACAAGTGGACTTGCTTGCTTCACTTGTACTAGAAATGGTGATTCTTCTCGAGAATAATGAAATGAAAGCAATTTGTTCTCTTTGTAACAGATCTATCGAATCCCGGGTTGCTATAAAAAAAACCGGGTGTTCTCCCTTGTAGCTTGGTAAGTTTTAGGCTTGATATAATAAAAAATTGTTGAATTATGTCAGCTTATAATATTTGAGTCTTAGCCTAACTTGGAAAGATAGGTAAATTGTACTTTTACTTATATTAATGGCTGGGTGTGTTCAGTGTTTCGACTACTCTCCAGAAGGTGTGCGGAAGTGTGTGGTGTCAACAAACATAGCGGAAACTTCCATCACGATAGATGGCATCAGATTTGTGGTGGATTCTGGGAAGGTGAAAGAGATGAGCTATGACCCCTTGTGCAAGATGCAGAGACTGAAGGAGTTCTGGATCAGCCGTGCCAGTGCAGAGCAGAGGAGGGGCAGAGCAGGTGATAATCATGTTCCACATCTTACCAGACAATATCTGTCTTGCTTAAGAGTTCTAGTTTCTGACAGTTCCTGTGATAGTTAAAAGTGAACAACTTTCTCTGTTGGAAAACATTTGGATACTGTAAACACCTGTCTTATCATGAGGACATTTTACCCAAAATTGTGAAAGTTTTGCACCATAAAACTGCAATTGGGATGGAGTTAGGGGTGTGCAAATATTGAAAATTATACGTAAATATTTTTTGAATAATAAATTTGTATTATTGGTAAGAACCCCCGAAAATTGTGACTCTTGAAACTCGCCAAATACGGTTAAATTTGGCATAATTATGTTTTCTTCAAATTAGAAAAAAACTATAATTCACGTGAATTTAGATTCCTTGGTGAATGTTTTGTCGCGAGCGAACTGCACAGTTGTAGAAATGTTCATGTTTTCCCTTCTAATACTTCTGCTTATTATTGTGTCTTTGTAATCGTATTAGCCCAGGCATGCCGTAAAGTATATTGTAACAGTTTTCACCAAAATTTAACGGGTTTAAATAACAGATAGATGAAAAAACACGGACATTTGTGGTTATTTCAAACATTGTACCATGTAGAAAAACCCTCATACATATTTATACAGTTCACATGTTCTGCCATGATAGGAATTGCGAACTACGTCACGTTTATGGCCATAGATACACTTGCACAGATATATTCATTCTTCAACGTATTTTACACTCGAAGTCTATTGACTTACACATGGCCGTGGACATGCAGTACCGTGATCTCGTTATATAGCCAAGATGGCAGTAGTGCGACGGTAGTGGCAGCGAAAGTTTGAAATCTACCTACATAGTAACATACATACTTCTGTGACTAAGTGTTAACACGTGTTTGTTTACATGAATGCTTGTTTTTCAGCGTTTCAGGGATGTTGCGTTCATACGACAATTTAAATTTTTGTAATCAAAATATACGAAAACATTACCGGAAGTTCGAAATTCAAAAATTAGACCCAGCTCTAGTTTTTCCATTTATATAGTAGAAATTTTTGGGTCCCTTCAGAAGTATAAAGTGTGTAGCTAAAAATTTTGGATGTACCATTTGTATTTCCCAGCTATATGGCACAACATTAAGCTATTGAAGTTGTATTCGATACAAATTCGCAGTGTGCTGCAGCCTTAAAGAAAATAAATTTATTCTTTTCTTGCCAATCATCCTTTAAATGTTCTATTTTTAAGCGTCCTATCTAGGGGAGTGCGAATACGTAGTGGTTTTAGTAGTATTAGCTTTTGAAATTACTGCTGTTAAATTTTTTACTATTGCAGAGGTTAAAATCCAGCCAATATACAGGCATGCAAATAACGTCTTCATTTGGTTAGGGCAACACTGCATCAGCCTACTGTTATGTAAAGTGTTCATGTGGTTCTCCACCCCCCAAGGTGCACTGGTGTCGCCCGGCCAATCTAATCATACGCCCGGCTTGCAAAAGCAGTGTAGTTATGTGAAGATTCTGAGTCAGCTGCAAAATGCAGTTATTAATTTACATTAAATTTCCTCAAGCATGTTATTCAAAAGTGTTATTAAAAACAAATATTTTTTTGAAAGTGAAGGTTGGTTGAAATCAACCATGGATGAACTCTGGTACTGCACCACCATGGAAGCGAATCTAAAGAAGATCAATCAAGATATACTACAATAAGATACGGTAAATGGTATGAATTTGTGATGTCCGGTGAAGGCATTACCTAGAAGCATTTCAATATATAATAGTTAAGTTGTTTTGTCTATGAAATATATAAGACCAATAAAATAAGGTGGAAGAACAAAATTGATGATGGAAATTGGGCCAGACGGTACCGCTGGTTGGCGTGTTTTCTCAGGGATCTCCTGTTCACCCGCCTATTCATTTCAACTCTGCTTCATATTCACATTATGTCACCCCTGACCAGTGCTAAAAATGTAGATGTTAAGTGCTGACTAAAATCTCTTCACTTCACTTGATCTCATTGTGCAGGGCGCACGGGGCCTGGATCATGCTTTAGATTATACTCTGTTGAGGAATATCGAGCAATGTCCGAGTATACGACACCAGAGATTCTGCGAGTGCCGCTTGACTCACTACTTCTGCAAATGGTTTCCATGGGGCTGCCTGATGCACGGAAGTTTCCATTTATTGAATCCCCGCCAGCAGATAGCATTGAGAATGCTATTGTTACCCTCAAACATCAGGTAAGAGTTTGCAGGAATTTATTAATATAGTTTAAATTAATGCTGTACAGTTCATGAAACAAACCCATTGGTGAACACTAATTAGTATTAAAACAAAAATAATGTTGATATGCACAGGACAAACTTTGCTAAAAGATTTTGAAGTTAAATGTAGCGTCAACAACAACAAAATAATTTTGTGTGGCTCTTCAACTATATTTAACCAAATTATATTCATTGTGACATTATTTTTGCCATTATATAAAACTATTTCACAATGAAAATATTAAGATAAACTGAATTATTTATTTGTGAAGAGACAAATGAAAACAGTATACCTTTTTTGTTGGGACAGCAGAAGTGCTAATCTAACAAATGCAAAATTCTTATCACTGCAATTATAATAAAGCAACTGGAGAAATAAATAAAACCATTTATATGGTTTCATAATACTAATAGTAAACAGATTGAAGAAACTATGTCATTATTCATATATGTAAACAAATTTTAAACTTTTATTTATTAAAATGTGAAGGGGAAAAATTTGGCTACATGTTTATTAACAAAGATCAATCAAAATGGTGCTTAGTTTTGCTCAATTCTTATTCAAGGACTATTGGTAAATACAGCATAGCCATCTTTGGATACACAGTCAGTAAAAAAGTGAACGAATTAATACAGATATGCAGGTGGAATCAATTTTTTAAAATAGAAATGTTCTGTACTAATTGTGTTTCAAGTATAGATAAGTGGAACCGAATCAAAGTTGAATATTTTGTGATAATTGCCCATCCCTATGATGAAGCAGTAAACAGTTAACATGAAACATGCTTTTTGCATTCCTGCCTTTCTTCCTGTTACCACTGGGGCGTGTTTTAAATGAACTCGTAAATGAGTGCTTCGTTCAGGAAGTGCGTTATCTTATCCAAAAAATATGACAGAAACATGTACAGTATGCATTCGACTATGCGAAATCACTGCAAACCCTATAATTATGTACAGAAAATTGTCTTATGACACTAATAAAATTCAGTGTAAAATATTTCTAATAGGTATTTTGCATAAGAAAGCAACACTTTAAAATCTAGTACATAAAAAACGAGACGGGAAGAGTTGGTCAGGTAAATTATTCCGAGTTACTTGGAACATCTTCCAGTTCCTTCACTATACGCAGTGAAGCTGTCGGGTCCTTTGATGTTGTGAAGAAAGCATGTTGTTCTGACTGTACATAGTGTATAATTTTGGGGTATTTGTAAATTTCGTTGAGACTAAATCATTAAATAGTGCATTTCGAACAATCCCGGTGAGCACTTCCAAATTTTGAATCTCCCGCGCAGCAATTCACCAGTTTGAGTTGGCAGCAGCTCTTCCTCATCATCTGCCAGCGGTTGGCAGCCTTGGGCTTTCGGGAGGAGGCCATCATCTAAGATCAAACATGGCGGTGAGTAGTGCGTTCGGGCAGCCTCACTGTATATCGCTATAAAAATGTGGCATCCGTTACCGTTAATTGTATTAGTTGTATACAGTCCATGAAATAATTGTGCGTTAACATTTTTGGTCCATCTCGGCCGGATCGTTCTGGTGGTTTGCGTCGTTTGTTTCGTT